>JAGVSN010000133.1:0-12070 GCA_022651745.1 Parapsyche elsis
AGACCTAAGAGGTTGTTCAATAAACTTCGAACATAAACACTACTTCAATTACTTCTAACCTCACAGTGTACATCTATATATTTATTTATATACATATACCTATATTGATACGTGTTAGTGAAATATATTGTCGTTTGTTATATTCATACTCGTCTATCCTAACAACTTACCATCCGTCCTAAGTATCGGGAACAGCAACAACACACGCTCCCTCAAAAGAAAGAACTCACACCACAGCCGTCAGCGTTAGACACACTAACTCAGCATAATCGAATCCCCCCCTCATTAATTACTATAGTCAGCCAACTTGGGGAAGGCTGGTAAACGGAGGTAAGTATAACCCCGTTAAATAAATCTCATTTTAATAGCACATCAACTCACCTTCATCTTAATCCCAAATAAATCATCCATCCATCTTTTTTATCGAAAACCCAACATAATTTTGGTGGCCAAGATCTTTTGAGCCGATAGGGGACATTAGAGATAGACTAATATCATTTTTTTAAATCATCAACATAAAATGGCTAAATATAGTAAAAGACACTGGGACGCGATCGATGAGGACACACGGGGTGAAATAGAACAAAATTTGAACACGGGCACGAGAACACAATTCGGGGAAAAACAATCAAAAGGTCCATGGTTAGGGGTTGATAATTGCACATTGCCTATGGAAAAATATGGTGGGAATCCAGACACATTAGCGAACTGGTTAATGATGTATGAGGTTAATTCACAAGCAGTAGATTGGAACGAAAACACACGCATTAAAAGATTTCCACTACACCTCGTTGGGTTCGCCAGCATAACATTTTTACAACTCACAGAGTGCGAAAAAGCTACTTGGAGTGAGATGAAAAAAGCATTTTCCAAAAAGATAAGTTCACGGGACACACAGGCAAATACGCAAAACTTCTGCAGACGGGTACAAAGACACGGGGAACGGGTAGTAGAATTTGGGTTCGCACTAAGATCACTGGTAGATCAAGCATTTCCGGAAACTAATGAGGTTGTTAAACAACAACTACTTTTACATCAATTTCTCACAGGTCTCAATTCAAACATTCGGTCACAACTAAATTTACTAGAGATTGTGGATTATTTTGAGGCAGTATTTAAAGCAAGAATTATTGAAGAGACTCGGGCATGGAAAAAACCTATAAGACCACTTAGTCTAGTTATTAAAGAAAGTATACCCAACGTGGTAATTGAAGAATCAATTGAATTTAATGATCAAAAAGAAGATAAAAGGGATTATGCAAAAATTATTGCTGTATTAAAAGATAGAGATAAAGTTAAACCTGTAAATCAGGAACAAGAAGAAGATAAATATCGCGGAGTAATCAGTAAAAACCCGACCAGAAATAAAATACGACTAGTTGAACCAAGGAAACATGTAGGTTTTGGTAAGACATTGCCCGCCTATACTCGGAAACAAGTAGAAGTTAAAAAAAATACGGTGGGAATACGGAGATGAAATGCATATATTGTGACTTCGCACAACATCCTGGGGAAAAATGCCCAAGGGAAACAATTGGCAAAATAGTGGAGGACGGCGTAACGTAGGAGAACACATAGCCAATGTAGCATGGGAACATCGGGACCGACGATGTACATTTTGCAGTCGATTTGGACATAAAAAGAGGACTGTAGAGACAAAAAAAATATGAGAATGAAATTTATGGACAACAAAATATAGTACACATGAACCAAGAACGAGTTAACCAAAGAGGAGCTCAACAGTGTAATAATTGTCAAAAATATGGACATACAGCGAGAGGTTGCCCAGAGTTAAAGGAATCAGTATTCGGGTATAGAGAAACCCACAAAGAAAATGTGCCTACGAAAAAAGGCTTTAAAAGGTTTTGAATCATCGCGCACGTACGCGAATTTGAGAGAGAGTCCGACGGAAATACCGGCTCTAGTTTTAAATTTTGTGAGTCCGAAGGAAATGCCGGCTCTTATGTCAGAGACAATGACTTTAATTTTGTGAATTTAAATTTTAATACCGGTAACAGTGGAGGTAAAGAGGCCCGCAGAGGTTCTCCTGGAGCTAAGCACGCCAATCAGGGTACTCGACGTGACGATTCCGCCGGCCGCAACGGATCTCACCCAGGCAGTAAGGCCGAAGCCCAGCCCGGCAGCCATTTTAAGATTGTCAATTTTAATAATAATTTGGAATTTAGACGGCAAGATATTAATTATCGAAAAATGATAAGGGGTAATAACTTGACGTATGACAAGAGTAGTAACCTCCAGGAAAGTAAGTACGGAGACGTAGCCGAGAGTGTAGAAGCCCTTCAGAAAACTGAGGTTGAAGTTAGAAAAGGGGAAAACCAGGGCCCGGTAGACCCATTGACAGAAGGACGAAAGTCTTGGCGAAAAGACATCAAGAATTATGAGGTAGAGCCTCGAAGAAAAGCGCCTGAAATAACGGCCATCGTGGAAAACAAAGGAACAGTAGAAGAAAAAGTTAAGGTAACAAAACATGTAAAATTTGAGATAACCAGGGAGCAACATAAACTGTCCGAAACTCGCAAAACAAGTCCAATAGTTAAAAAAAAGTAGTACAACCGGAGAAAATGCTTGAAAAATCTGCAACCGACAACTATGCGCTTCAGACTGCGGTGGTAGTCCCGAAGTTCGATACAAAAACTGTTACGAAAGCTAAAAGGTACGGAAAAGGTCACTAGTAATGTAATACTTGATTGGGCATTAATAACTGATGATAGCGACGAAGAAGTCGACATTGAAACACAAATAGAACCAGAAATCGAATTAACTAAAGAAGAAAAAGACAAACAAGTATCAAGAAACTTTGCGGAATTTAGTAACACGTTGAGAAAAATAGCAGGAACATATTTAATGCCAGATATAGAAACCATAGAGCCCATGGTGACAGTACCAGTTATAGTGAATAACAAAATAATACCAGGATTAATGGATACAGGAGCAGCCGCGTCCACCATACATATTAAACATCTTACACCAACACAACTTCAAAGTATAGAACCAGAGACAAGAATTTTTCATAACATTAACGAAGAGCAAGTAAAAATTGTAGGTACAATTTGGTTGGAAACCAATATTTTAGGACATCAAACGACAGCTCGGTGGAGAGTAATTCAAGAAGGTAAACTAGATTGTATAGTAGGTTTAGATACCATTAGAGGTCTGGAAAACAAAGGAATCCAATGGTTCAGAATGGAGCCTCAGATAAGGCAGGATATAAAGCCAAGTGAGAAAATTCCGGTAGCAATGTATCCATCCATTTCAGACATAATGAGGAAACAACAGGAATCTCCTAGATTAAGCGCATTGGTCGCACAACACGCGGTCAAATTATTGCACACATTGGTGGAAAGAATAACTCGATTAGAAGAAGAAAATAAACGTCTAGTAACATTTCATAAAACTGTAATAGAAAGTCTTGAAACAAACCACAAACAAACCTATAGAGGAAATGAAAATCCACCTCTCACCTAACAAGGGAAACAATGGACAGTGAAAGGAGGGTCAGGAACAAACATCGGAAAAGAACCGATCAAAATCACGGGAAGATTTAGCAAAGCAAAAAAAATGTTCCTATGACACGAAATTTGATAACAGGCGGATACGATTGTATGTGGTGTTCAGCTCAGCTACACCCGAAAACAGCGTTTTCAGACATCTAGAGAATAACCACAAGGAAGCCAACCACGAAAGGAGAGCGTTATGGGTAGACACGCAACTTAAGGCAAAGTAAATCCAACAAAATGTGACTATTGTCCTTTCATAACTAACAACAAAGAGGTACACTAACTAACATATGATAAAAAATCATCCAGAAGGGAAGGAAGGAGGATTACAGCCAAAGGTATTAAATTAAAATATCATAAGTGTGCATGACCTGTGGAGCAATGTTTGCCACTAAAGCATCAATGAACAAACATAGAAGGAAAAAACATGAACAAAATTTCTCCACGAACCTCTCCCAGGCGTGCTCATAAAATAGTCAATGAGGTAACAATTATAGAAAAACCTGTAATGAAAGGTCGCACCTATTATTTCAGTAGTAAGAAGAGTGATAGCAATGGATGATGGAAGTAACGGACAGTTACCGCACATATGGATAAGGATAAATGGTCATCGAATTCGAGCATTAATAGATACCGGAGCAAGTGTCACAATGATTCACAACAAATACGTAGAGTTAAGCGAAGAGGATAAAAGGAAAGTAGAACAAGATGAGATTATAACAGCATCAGGAAGTCTTGTAGGACTAGCTGGAAAGATAGAATGTGAATTTCTGATAGCAGGAAAAATGTAGTGCACGAAGCAATTATTGCCGAAGAACCTTTCAAACATGATGCAATAATAGGAATGGATATTTTGTCACGATTAACAAACGTCAAGCTTGATTTAAGTAATGGTCATTTAGTAAAAGAAGGAAAACATTCATGTATGGAAGACGTGGAAGTGAGAATAACTGAGGTAATCCACATACCGGCACGAACCGAAATTGTCATCAGAGGAGAAATTAATCAACCATATGATGGTGACCTACTATTCGAGCCACATCTAACATTCACAGAAAAGTACGAAATTCCAATCGCAAATACATTGTGTAGACAGATAAAAAGAGAAATACCCATCAGAATGACCAATCCATCCTCCGAAGAAATAATATTACATCCAGGCACCAGGATAGGTACAGCATTACCGATTAGAAAAGTATGGGAAATAAATCATCTAGAAAACAAGGTCGAACAGAAAATAAAATGGTATGAAAAAATAGATTTGACAAAATGCGATATAGGACAGCAAGAGAAACCGAATTACAAGCGTTATTGAACGAGTTTTCGGAAGTGATCGCTACAAATGAGTTCGATTTAGGACAAGCATCTTTAGTAAAACACACCATACCGTTAATAGATGATAGACCCATTAAACAACGAGCATACAGAATACCTTATGCGCAGCAAGATGAAGTAAAAGAATTAGTATCAGGAATGGCAGAACATGGCATTATAAGGAAGAGTTCATCTCCTTGGACATCACCAGTAGTAATGGTAAAAAAAAAAGAAAGATGGTAGCATGCGATTTTGCATTGACTACAGGAAAATTAAATGAAGTCACCAGGAAAGACACATATCCATTACCAAGAATTGATGAAATGCTGGATAAATTAGGAAGATCGGTAATATTTTCAACACTAGATTTACAAAGTGGGTATTGGCAAATTGAAGTAGAGGAAGATGACAAACCAAAAAACAGCTTTTTTCCACAGGAAATGATTTATGGGAATTCAATGTACTTCCTTTGGATTAACAGGTGCACCACCAACCTTTCAACGTTGCATGAATTCACTACTATCAGATACCACACATGCCATGGTTTACATAGATGATATCATCATCTTTTCCACATCATTTGAAGAACATCTCGAAGATTTAAGAGAAGTATTAGACCGATTATCCACGGCAGGACTAAAAATCAAACCAACTAAGTGTGAATTCGCTAAAGACAAAGTTAAATTTCTCGGACACATCGTATCAGCAGAAGGTATCCAACCTGATCCAAGTAACACCGACAAAGTAAGAGACTTTAAAATTCCTAAGACAGTGAAAGAAATACAACAATTTTGGGATTAGCAAGTTACTATAGACGGTTTATCAAAAACTTCGCACACATTGCAGCACCACTGCATGAACTCACCAGGAAAGAAAGTGAATTTAAATGGACATCGAGACAACAAGAAGCTTTTGAGTTACTACAACAACGATTATTACAACCACCAATTTTGAGATATCCAGACATGAGCAAAGAATTTGTACTAATGACAGATGCTAGTGGGTACGCCATTGGAGCAGTATTAGGACAAAAGGACGAAGGTGAAAAGGACCACGTCATAGCATACGCCAGTAGAAGTCTAAAACCACATGAGAAAAATTATTCAACAATTGAAAGAGAAGCTTTAGCAATTATTTATGCAGTAAATCAATTTAGACACTATATTTGGGCAAGAAAAGTATTGCTGTTGACAGATCAACGACCACTAGTATGGTTAATGAAACACAAAGATTCATCAAGTAGATTAATACGTTGGGCATTACAACTACAAGAATATGACATTGAAATACAATATCGAACGGGTAAATCAAACGCTAATGCGGATTGTATGTCGCGATTGAATGAAACCACGGTATCTGCAATGTCCACACGAAAAAAAGAACAAGATCAAAGTGAAATGGAAATAGCCCAGAACAGGACCACGAAGTAGATAAAATACGGCAAGTAATTAAAGCAACCAGGGATCAAGTACAAACCAACTGGTATGAACAAAGAACTACGAGATCATTTACACAAAAAACGAGGCTAAATATACTCTAGATAAAGGCGTTTTGAAATTCATAAACGCAGGTGATGAATTGATAGTGTTACCACAACAATTTAGGACATCAATCATGATGCAATACCACAATGGAGTACTAGGTGGACATTTATCTAAACGCAAAACACTTGGACGAATCCGTCGAAAATATTACTGGCCAGGAATTGAAAAAGATGTAAAACAATGGTGCTCGATTGTCACATTTGTGCCACTAGAAGAGGTACGGGAACTACTACAAAAGCACCACTTAAACCAATTCCACCACCATCTGCACCCATGGAAACAACAGCAATGGATGTGCTAGGACCACTGCCAGAAACGGCAAACGGAAACAAATATATCATCGTGTTTTGTGATTATTTCACCAAATGGGTAGAAGCATACCCCATGCCAGATCAAAAGCTGAAACAATAGCTCAAATATTCGTCGAAAAAATAGTATATCGTTACGGAGTCCCACAGAAACTGATAACCGATCAGGGAACAAATTTCTTAAGTGATTTACTAAACGCAATCTCCAAAATTTTCAATATATTACGGATCCATACATCACCATATCACCCACAAACTGATGGAATGGTAGAGAGATTCAATCGAACATTAGCTGGAATGCTGTCATCATACACAAACACACAACAAACGGATTGGGATTTACACATTCCATCTTGTCTCTTCGCATATCGAAATGCACCACATGCGTCCACTGGAGAAACACCATTTTATCTAATGTACTTACGGGATAGTAAGATGCCAGAAGATATTAAATGGGTAGAACCACAATCTCAGTACATGGATGTACCAGATTACAAAATTGTTATGCTAGAACGTCTTCAGCAAGCATGGTCTAAAGCCGGATTACAAATGAGGTATAATCAGGAAACCATGAAAGAAAATTATGATCGACGAGCTAAAGAGCACAAATTTGAGATAGGAGACGAGGTTTTAGTCCATCAACCATTTACTGCAAAAGGTCAAACATCAAAGTTGAGACGACCTTACAAAGGACCATACAAAGTAATCCAAGTAACCTCTACAAACCTTAAGTTAATAAACAAAAGCAATAAAAAGGCTGACCCAATAATAGTACACGTAAACCGTTGTAAACTGTCACCTCCAGAAATTCCAAAACAACGTTATGAGTTAAGATCTCAAACTAGAAAAGAAACCGAAAGTCAACAAGTGTCAAACATACAACACCAAAAAAGAGGTACTGGAGGAGGAACCACGAAAATACCATGGTTAATTGGGATGTTAAGCATAATAGCTATCATGTGTACAACAGCCAACGCGGAAATGGAACCCAGAAGTGAAGAAATATTAACAAGATTAGGACTTGAAACAGTAATCATGGGAAATGATATCATCTTCACGAGTATATTAAAACAGAGGAAAGTGCTTGAGATAAAATGTGCACCTAAATCACGAACGTCAGGAGGTATGATAAACGAAAAACATGATAGAGTTATATGTCAAGGAAGAAGTAGCTATAGCATGCACCTCGTACACATAATGGAGATGGGAGAGGAACATCCACACTATATTCCTATTGCAGTGAACGAAACAGTTCACACACCAAGAAGGGATACACGAAAAAAGGTGAAAACTGTAGAAACATACTCCATCTCGACGATAACCATCATAGTAGGAATAAGCATAACGAGCAACATCATAATATTTGGTTGTGGAAGTTTGATAAAATCCAGATGGCACAAATATAGAGTAAAACAACGCATCAAACAATTAAACGAAAAACTTCTACCACCACTGAGATCTCCACAGTGCAAGTACACAATACCACCACGCATACACACCATAAACGAATATGGGTTAAATGCAGTAAACGAAGACGACATGTGTTGTATGATGACAGGAGGAAAAGAGGAAATAAGACCAACCATCAACTTAATGAACATCAAAGGACAAATATTACAAGCCGTAATAGACACCGGATCCCATACACAATACTCAAAGAAAAATTCATAAAACTAAACGAAGATGACCGACGTGGAGGACACACGATCAATATAAAGACAGCGTCCGGACACCGATTGGAAATAGTTGGACAAAAGGAACTAGAATATACATGTGCAGGACGAAAGGTCACACATAATACTATAATAGGACCTAACACCATGACAGCAGATGGTATTATCGGTATGGACCTCTTGAGAAAATTGGAAAATTTCCACATTGATCTAGCTACAGGACAACTCAGCATCAAAGACACAGTGATAAACGAAATGGAAGTAAAACTTAGCCCGTTGGTCAAGGACACCTCCCAGCCACCAGTGGGGAGCATATCAAACGGTTTAGCACTCACAGTAGTAGATCCAGTAACACTAGAATTACCACCTGATGACGAAGAGGAAATAACAACGAACAACATCCCACTTGAACAATTCATTCCTCAAATATGTGACAAGGAATCACATTTACAACTATTTAAGAACTCATTACATCTGGTCAAAACCTGTTTACACCATTATATCATCGAACACTTGATTGAAGAATTCGGATATCAAAAAAATATGGCTCAAGTTATCAGGTTTATACAACATAGCCAACGGAAAGGACCTAGATGATAAACTATCATGGAATCGCACCTATAGCCAAATAAGCCAGTATCGATGTATTCACAACATGCCAGAAGGTTGCGACCAAATTATCACCGATTAATTGCCAAAGTGCACCAGGAGAACAGACAAAAGACGAAGACAAGTCTTAACCTGTTTAAAGTGTTCTACAAATACAGTATCTATACTTCACCTGCCGTGTGGTCACATTGTTTCGTGTGCCAGTTGTAATAAATTAAATTTAGCCCAAAAATGTCATTCATGTCTTACGGACGTTAAAGAGAATCATCCCATTTTCATCTAAATCAAACTATCTCGTTGTATATAAATGTATTCAAAGACTTCATATTGCTATATTGTGATCCTAGTGTATATATGGGTTATATAATTAATTTAGCGCGCCACACGCATATACATAGCATGCAACACAACGATAGCATTTTATATATTGTACGAAATTGTACTATAATATTGATGCGGTATCACATTCAGAACATGGAGGAACAATTTAGCAATATTTTCCTACAGCGAAGATTACAACAACAACAACCCCAAAATCAAAATAACCCCAATTTCTGGAAAAATCCATACCAACATCTCCTAACCTTCCATCAACATCAACACCAACTACGAATTGAACTCGAAGAAGAGTTGATGACAATGGAAGAAGAAATTTCCCGATACGAAGAATTCAAGATTAAATTCAAGGACAGTCCATGAGCACATCTTCCAATTGTTGAAAGAAAAGGACAAAAGACTGCAACAGCAAGAAAAGGAAAATTACCAACTAAAACTATTGCTGAGATATTACGAGAACGACGTACAAAGGCTACAACACACGCCTAGCAAACAATTTTGGAAAAGAATGGAAAAGTTTCAAGCAGACACGCAGAGAAAAGAGAAGGAGGCAGAAACCAAGCTCAACAAAGTCAAGGTTACAAGCCAGAGCATGGAAACCCAATTTGAAGTACTATGGCAGCAGACCCACCCAAACAGGAGAATTCCCCAAAACAAGACCAAACAAAAACCTGCCCCAGTGGAACCGTCAACTACCCGAATGACGGCAATGAAGGTCATGGAAAATTGTACATATTCAATATGGTAACGGGTGGTGGAAAAGACAATAATGACTATTTATCCCTCTATTTTGATCTGAAATCTTTCCTTCCATGTAATGTATACTGAATATTATGTATCGATGTTTCATTTTACTTTCGTGGTCTTGTGCGAATTGCGCTGCCGATCCACAGGTAAGTTCTCGGGTTAAGGTGCGGACGCGCTTCAAAATCCACAGTTAAGATACGAAATGTTTCTTTAACTTAATTTCAAACCAATTGTAAATATTCATTCATTCGACAACCGTTCCGAGACGAGGACAACGCTGTATTCACTACATTTAAACTTTATTAACTTCGTGATCATTGCATGACAATTTTGATGTGACAATTTTTGACTTTTCATCCTTGACTTTTCACCTTGATCATCTTTACTTATCTTTGATTTTATCTCTAGAGTAGTTTCATGTTACAAAATCATTCTTTTAAATTAGTCAATGAGGGCATTGATCTTCGAAAACCCCCAGATATGTTGGGATTCGAACTAACACAAATTTTAAGTTAACAACAAAAACGCAAATTTTCCCAAATACACAAAAAATACACAATTTAAAAACAACATTCAAAATGTCAATACAAAGGATTAAAACAGATGATGGTCCAAATCAAATGATGTTCCCAGGAAATTGTTTAATCGCATCAGTTTAGTATTTGTTTAAATGGTCCAACACCAAGGCCAGTGAGGAAAATTAATTATCGGAAATATTTATCAATATTAAATATTAATATTTAATTTATCAAAATAAATAATATTAATTATTTAAAAGGGTATATAAACCCCCAAACACATTAAACAAAGGGCAAATAAATTGGCCCAGTGTAGTCATTTTAAAACCAAAATTAGCCCAATTATACCATCTTACCTAACCATAACGTTTCAGAACCCATGAATCAACGTAACCAGATAAATTTAAGACCCCCGTGGATCAATTGGATCCCAAGTCCTTTTTTCATTTAATTTTTAAATTAATTAAAATTAATCAATTTTCAAATTTTATCAATTGCCAATTATCGTCCAATTTAGAATTATCAAATAAATGCCTATCAAGAGATTCGCCAATAATTTTGTTAACCAATTATCGCCGTCGCGATTTGAACCTCGTTGGACCGGAACTCAACATATTAAATAAAATCTATATAAGGAGATCATTCTTCCCAGAAAGAAAACAGCAACTACCTTTCACTCCATCAAAAAATAGAAAGAGCGGGTTATCCTTCCTGTTTCCACGAGCCAATAACGGACCTCTTTTTGTCGAACCAGTCCATCCCGTCTGTATCTAGTCGAAGAGAGAATTGAGCACCTTCCTTCGAGCGAGCTTTGAGCCCTCGTCGTCAAACATCTATCATCCTAACGATATCCATCGATCGTGACAAACCATCACAGTAGGCCACACCTACCTACTCATCTCTCCGCTCACAACATCAATTAGGTGAGCGAGACTTTGCCCTGTTTTTTTATTAAAAATTTTTCTTTCTTTTATTGCCCCCCTCTGAATTTCGACGTGAGGAATCTGAGAGAACAAGAGGTTGTTCAATAAAAATTCGAACATAAACATCACATCAAAATCTTCTAACCTCACGTGTACATCCACATATTTATTTATATACATATATATACCTATATTGATAATTGTTAGTAGAAAATATATTGTTGTTTGTTGTATTCATACTCGTCTATCCTACACCATTACCATCCGTCCTTATTATCGGGTAAAGCAACAACACACGCTCCCTCAAAAGATAGAACTCACGTGTTGGGTAATAATTAAATTAAATACACACAAAAACTGAGATAGTTTTCATAAAAGGCACCACAGCCGCCAGCGTTAGACACAAAGAACTCAGCATAATCGAAATCCCCCCCTCATTAATTAATATAGTCAGCCAACTTGGGAAGGCTGGTAAACGGAGTTCCGTTTCTTTTTTTATTCTTTAAAACCCAACACATAGATTATTATATTGATTCATTAATATAATCGATCAGAGATGCAATTTAATTTAAAATTATAT
>JAGVSN010000134.1:0-10571 GCA_022651745.1 Parapsyche elsis
AAAACACGGCCACGCCATTGTCTTCGCGACGACCGAGAGACGATGTAATAAATTCGCGAGACGAAACAATATCAATTGCCATCATCTGCAAACGTTATCAACGAAATTGGTCCTAATCTGTCTGAAAACCTCTATTACGCTAATGGAGACCGCCCTCTCTATACCGAGCAGCGCGATGTCAACAAAGGAATATAATTAATTAATTAATCACCGAACTTTTGCTCTTGACAAGTTTTGATACGCGAATATCAACGGTTATACCTTATAATAATATATTATAACTAGCTTATTGCCCGTTGATAATCAACGCCCGCTGAATTTTTTAATGGTTTTGATTTTTGGATCTGGGGGGTGGTAAGGGGCCGGCATAGCTTTTCGGGAGTGCAAAAAAGGTGCCGTAGGGGGGGGGGGGGGTGGTCTGGGGGTGGTGAGGGGTCGGCATACCTTTTCGGGAGTGCAGAAAAGGTGCCGTAGGGGCAGTGGAGGGGTGGGGGGGGTGGTGAGGGGCCGGCATAGCTTTTCGGGAGTGCAAAAAAAAAAAGGTGCCGTAGGGGTAGGGGGGGGGGGTCTGTGGGGTAATGAGGGGCCGGCATAGCTTTTCGGGAATGCTGAAAAGGTGCCGTAGGGGGGGGGGGGTCTGTGGGGTGGTGAGGGGCCGGCATAGCTTTTCGGGAGTGCTGAAAAGGTGCCGTAGGGGTAGAAGGCGGCTCTGGAGTGGTGATGGTCCGGCATGGCTTTTAGTGAGTCAAAAAAAAGGGGTCAAAAGGGGCCGGCATAGTTTTTGGGAGTCCAAAAGGGACCAAAAAAAGGGGGTCTGGCTGGGGGTGGTAAAGGGCCGGCATAGCTTTTCGGGAGCGCAGAAAAGATTCCGTAGGGGCAGTGGAGGGGGGGGGGGGTGGCGAGGGGCCGGCAAAGCTTTTTCGGGAGTGCTGAAAGGTGCCGTAGGGGGGTAGGGGGGGGGGGTCTGTGGGGTGGTGAGGGGCCGGCATAGCTTTTCGGGACACACACACAGACAGACACACACACATTAAGCTCTTTATTAATATAAAATAATAATAATATTAATATAATAATATATATAATAGCTTATTGCCCGTTGATAATCAACGCCCGCTGAATTTTTAATGTTTGGATTTTTGGATCTGGGGGGTGGTAATGGGCCGGCATAGCTTTTCGGGAGTGCAAAAAAGGTGCCGTAGGGGTAGAGGAGGGGTCTGGGGGGTGGTGATGGGCCGGCATAGCTTTTCGGGAGTGCAAAAAATTGTGCCGTAGGGGTAGGAGGGGGGGTCTTACAACTTAAAAAATTATAAAATCATAACTTGAAAAAAAAATTATAACTTAAAATTTTTCATTTGTAAAAAACAGGTGGGTCACAGATTTCCACATTACCCAGGAGGTACCGTGTTTGATGCGTTACTTTTTTTTTACATGGAAAGTTCCCCATGAGGCCTATAACCATCAACAAAATGCAAAACATGCACGTTGCATCCATCTACTTCAAATTTTACAAAATATACTACATATAAATAAGTTATACTTACGGTATTAATATAACAACACCTAAAAAAAAAAAATTAAGTATAAAAAATAAATGTGAAAAAAAAAATTTGCTGTTTCAAAAAATATGTTCAAGAACGTAGAATCTCTCTATATACTACATTTACTGTGAATACGCGATCATCATTTTTAAGTCTACCTTGAAGAGGAGTGTCTTTAACGAAAACTTTAATGTTTTTCTCATTACGCGTGCGCGATAAAGCTACATATAATTGACCATGTGCAAAAATCGGTTCGTTCAAATATAATCCAACATGATCAAATGTTTGTCCTTGAGACTTATTTATTGTTATAGCAAACGCTAAAATTATGGGAAATTGCCTACGTTTTAAAATAAATGGAAGCTGAGTGTCGCTCGGAGCTAAATCTATCCTAGGTAAAAAAACAATATCGCCAATATTCGATCCAGTGATAATTTCAGCTTTCAAAAAATAAGCCTGCATGCTTCTAATTATTAATCTAGTGCCATTGCAAAGGCCTCGTTTAGGATTTAAATTTCTAATTAACATTACAACGGAACCTACTTTTAATATTAATTTATGTGGTGGCATTCCAGAAGGGGTTTGAGCATTTAAAAATTCTGTGGGGAAATTAATGGCATCATGGGGGTCATCAGAAATGACAGAATCAGCACTAAAATATATTTTTTCATCTCCGGGGATCAGGTCTAGTATACTATTATTTAATTCTAACGCAGTCTTATTTTTAGTTACTAAAATTACTCGCGATGAAAGACTCGGGATATCGACTGTATCTACCTGTTGCCCGTATATAACTTCTACAATATTGCGAGTAACGATCAAATTTGAGGGGATTTCAATTGTATCTATTGGCAGGCCACAATCGTTGCTTAAAATTCCATCTCCTACCCTTAATAGCCATTCGTTAAATGAATTTTGCCCTACGCTTCTCATATTTTCCATTAAAGTCAATTTTGTAAAACTATCCCATAAAAAACTTGATTTAATACATTCTTCAATAATGTGCGTTCTATTACCCCTGGGAACTATAGGCAAAGTTTGACGAAAATCACCACCCAAAAGAATAACTTTGCCGCCAAAAGGTTTTTCAGATTTTAATAATTCTTTAAGTAATTTATCTATACAGTGAAGTGCGTGTTTATTTAACATTGTGGCCTCATCGATAATAATAATATCGGAATCTATAAAATTTTTTGCATCTGAAAAAGAGGGTTTAATACCCGACACTGAAGTTTCTAACAATGGAACGGGCAATTTAAATCCGCTATGAACTGTTCTACCAAATTTTAATAAAATAGCGGATATTCCTGTCGTTGCATAAGGCAATACTACATTCCCTCTACCTCTAGTAAATGACATTAATGTATTATATAAAAAGGTTTTTCCCGATCCACCGGGTCCGTCCAAATAAAAACATCGATTTTGAATTTCAAGATTATCTACGGCGTGTATAATTTTATTGAAAGCTGAAAGTTGGCATGCATTAAGACTACTTATACGTACCTGAGCTTCTGAAGATTCTTGAACTAAATCGATATTTATGTTATGATAATCTAGCGGAACACGTCCTGGATCTGGCAAATTAAAAGAAGTTAATGTACAACCGTGATCATTTAAAACATTTTCAATATCCCAAAGCGCTTTTTGAACAGAAAGATCCTCGCTATTCCCTAAATTATTATAATCTGAACAAATATCGACTTTATATTTATTAAATAAATCTAAAGCATTTTCTGGCTGACAAAAAACCAGAATTAATGCGAACGTTTGTCTCAATTGTCGGGGCATTTGAAACGAAGCGGCTTCATGCAAACATTGATCCCATTCCTCATCTGAACCAACCAATCCCTTAGCAACTGCAGCTTCTTTAAATGTTTGAAGTTCGATCCCATTAACGGTTTTTAAAAATTTAAAACTTGTTGCACCCGGTGTGTGTAAAATTAAAATTCTAAGATAAAATCTTTCAGTGTCTCTAGGGCTCACTGTATACATTCGCGAAATAATCTTTGTCCCACCGCGTTTCCTCTGAACCCATTTATGATCTTTAAAAACGAAATTATACGGAATTTCGGTATAAGTAAGTGTTCTTGCTGCAGGATTGTTTTGGTTCAAATCAAACCATGCAGTGAGAGTTGAATGGCAATCAGTGGCGCGGTCTAACGCTTCTTGCTCGTGACCGTCTTCGAAATATACTAATTGCCTAGACGGCAGATGAATAGCAAGGCGTATTACGGCATGCGATCTATCATGCATTTTATTTTCTAGTAATCGCCACATCGCCTCGCATGCACTAATATACCTCGCATCTAAATATGTTGAAATTTCATCGTGAATTAATTCGTTATTTAAAACTACATTAGCGCAATCAAAACCTTTATAAATGTACTTGAAAATATATTTTACCGCGGAAATACTGGTGCAAATTTCTAGATTAATATGTGCATCATATTTCAATGCAAGGTATTTGTTATAAGGAACGACATGGCGATTATCAAACATTTTACCCCTAATTTCTACGCTGCGATTTCTACTTCTTTTATATAAAGGATATCCTTTATCGCAAACTACTGTAGAATCCCTAAATTCTTTGGGAAAGCCTTTTGTGCAAACCCCATTCTCCATACAGGGAGCATTTGGTTTGGACTCGCCACATGGACCGTGAAGCATTGCTCGTGTCACTACGCTATGGAGTTTTGGAAATATTTCCGGATCTGGAATCTCTGCCGACACTGTCCTATCTATCAAATCTGAATCTACGAATCTATCATTTTCGTTTAAAATTACTAATATATGAGCATGTGGTAAACCACGTTTTTGAAATTCAATAGTATATACAAAAGCTAATATTTTGCCCAAAACTGATTTTACTGTGATATCTAATAACAATTCTTTCAATTTTAATTTAAAAACTCGAGCTATTAAATCTGGGCGGTCTGACGGTTGTTGTGATTCAAATAAATTACTTCTAATTTCTATCCAATTTGGGTTACATGTAAATGTGATAAAAAGATCGGGAGAACCAAATTTGGAGACGATCGCCATGGCATCTTGGTATTTTTGCCTCATGTTTCTTGGAGATCCTTCAAATGAAGATGGTAAAATTACGGATTTTCCCGCTGAAATACCAGCGTTGACGGCAAAATCTGACAAATGGTCCATGAGACCTGTGTAATTTTCAACCCGAAGTTGAGCTTGTTTTTGTTTAATAAAATTTAAATTATTCGCTTCCACTTGGGTGTACGAATCGACAATCCACTGTTGGGATAATTTACCTGCATTAAGAATGGGGTTAAAAGAGCTTCTAACAGCAGTATGCGATGTTTTAAATTGCAGCATTGTTATATTATTCCTACGCGATGAAATACATTCATACCCTTCCACTCGCATATTAGGTTCCCAGCCAGCCTCTCCATACGGAAAAAGAAGTACATAAGTCATTGGATCAAGATTGGGACTAATGATACTAATATTAATGAATTGTTCTCCTCGGGGATATATTCTAATATCGCGTTTGAATGGTGGTTCTCCGTTTTCATTTTTAAATACAATAGCTATTTCATTTGAATCTGGTAAATTAAAACGTCTTTGGTCACTCCTTCTATCTTTACGAAAAAACATATTGACTTTAGGTTCTGGGCAATTTTGATCAATACACCTTTGTAATTCTTTTTTTTCAACTTCATTCATCATCATATAAGACTCAGCGAAAGGGTTAATTTCCCTAATTAAACTATCTAATCTTTCCATTATAATTGGATTACAACGTGAATTTTCTGGCAAATTTAATCTAGCTGCATTTGCTTCATCTGTATCTAAAATATATAGTTGTGCAAACTTTCTTTGTTCACTTGCACCAGATGGATGCAAGTGCGATGTCCTATGATAAATCTGTCCATGCACACGAAAACAATATGGGCCATGCCCTGTAACATTCTCTAATTGGGCGCCCATCGAAGCAAATGAAAGCGCACTGTTGAATGACCGGATATTTTGCATGAAATTATTTCTAAATTGATTATCAACATTCGTCATTAAGTCTCTCAAGAGAGGTGGAAAAGGTTTTGGAACAAATTTAACTTTACCCTTGTGACAACAATTTTTGAACTTTTTATCGGCCGGCTGTTCTTTTAAAAAATTTAATGATTGACAGAAACTACATTTCACATTCATTTCGCCACAGTCAAACAAAGCTACAGAGTCATCCGTGAAAATATCAAATGGAACCTGAGCAATATTGTATTCTGAAGTACCTTGACCACGCTGTATGATGTCACTCCTTGATGTGGATTGACCCTCTGCCTCACGTTGCCTGTCGTTTTCTATTCTTCTTCGAGATATTCTTGTAGCGTTCTCCATTCTTCTTGCCTCTGTCTGCTCTTCATTTTCAGCTTCTCTTCTTTCAGATTCTCTTGTAGCATTCCTCTGCCTTCTTGCCTCTGTTTGCTCTTCATTTTCAGCTATTCTTCTTTCAGCGGATCTTTGAGCGTCAGATTGTTTTCTTGCCTCTGTCTGCTCATTTTTTCTCTTCTTTCAGCTTCTTTAGCATTCCTCTGCCTTCTTGCCTCTGTTTGCTCTTCATTTTCAGCTATTCTTCTTTCAGCGGATCTTTGAGCGTCAGATTGTTTTCTTGCCTCTGTCTGTTCTTCATTTTCAGCTTCTCTTTTTTCAGCTTCTCTTGTAGCATTCCTCTGCCTTCTTGCCTCTGTTTGCTCTTCATTTTCAGCTATTCTTCTTTCAGCGGATCTTTGAGCGTCAGATTGTTTTCTTGCCTCTGTCTGTTCTTCATTTTCAGCAGTCCTTCTTTGAGCTGTCTTTGTTGCGTTAAACTGTCGTCTTGCCTCTGTCTGTTCTTCATTTTCAGCTTCTCTTCTTTCAGCTTCTCTTGTAGCATTCCTCTGCCTTCTTGCCTCTGTTTGCTCTTCATTTTCAGCTATTCTTCTTTCAGCGGATCTTTGAGCGTCAGATTGTTTTCTTGCCTCTGTCTGTTCTTCATTTTCAGCAGTCCTTCTTTGAGCTGTCTTTGTTGCGTTAAACTGTCGTCTTGCCTCTGTCTGTTCTTCATTTTCAGCTTCCCTTCTTTCAGCGGATCTTTTAGCGTCAGACTGTTTTCTTGCCTCTGTCTGTTCTTCATTTTCAGCAGTCCTTTTTTCAGCTTTTATTTTTGTTTGGGACTGTAGTCGTATTTTTTTTTCTTGTGCGGTTTCAGCTATATTCATTAGAAGATTTTCAGTTTGGCGAGCTCTCCATTTTTGTTGTCTTATTTTTGCTAATCTGCGTTTGCGGTCTTGTGGTGTTTCGGAATCCATGATTATTGAAAATTAGAGATTTTTGAAATTCAATTTATATTTTAGTTAATGTTAAAATGATTGTAATGACTTTTAAAAAATTATATTATTTTATATTATTATATATTATTTTATATTATTATATATTATTTTATATTATTATAATATTATTTTATATTATTATATATTATTTTATTATTATATTATTTTATATTATTTTATTATTATATTATTTTATATTTTTATGATATATTATTTTATATTATTATTATATTATATAATATTTTATTATATTTTATATTATTTATTATATTATTTTATATTATTATATTATATTATATATGTGTATAAAATTTTAGATTATTATATTATTATCAAAATATTGTATTATATATATGTATCTATAATCTATATGAACGAAAGCAATCTATATAAATTTATCTATATAAATGTTTAGAAAGCAATCTATATCAAAATATTATATACATATATCTTTGATGTGTGTGTATGAAAGCTATGTATAATTTCTACACCGTGTGTGCAAAACAGACGCGATGCCCAAAGGGGCAAGGGATGCGGGGCGGGGCGTATTAACCGTCGTAGCGAACTTGCACGTTAAAACTATCGAAACTGCGTGACAAAATATAAAAAGCAATCTATATCAAAATATTATATATATGTATATCCTTAATGTGTGTGTACGAAAGCTATGTATAATTTCTACACCGTGTGTGCAAAACAGACGCGATGCCCAAAGGGGCAAGGGATGCGGGGCGGGGCGTATTAACCGTCGTAGCGAACTTGCACGTTAAAACTGTCGAAACGCGTGACAAAATATGAATCGTAACTTTCAAGAAGGAGTCTGGGGGGTGGTTAGGGGGTCCGGTACGGCTTGAGGTATTCCAAAATGGTGTAAATAACGCAAAAACAGAGAAAATATAGTAAAGCGATATAGACACACTCACAGAAGGAGGTAGCCACACCACTGAAGAGATGGGGATAGGGGATGGGGGTAGATGTAACGGTCGGCATATGGTGTCGATTCGGTGATAAATCGAATTCGTGCCGCCCCCGCGTGTTTGTGCCGTGTTGAAGAAGGTAAATAAATTCGCATAATTCGAAATTTCGAAATCTTTTTGAATTTTGAATTTTGACCCGGCATTCCAAAATGAATAAGAAGGGGATGGAATACTTTCAACATTATTATGGCATAAAAGTCCGGCATGGCTTGATAGTCCAAATAATAGTCCAAAAAAGGGCCGCCGGGGTAGGAGGGGGTTCTGAGGGGTGGTAAGGGGCCTGAATAGTTTTTCGGGAGGCCGAAAAGGGGCCGCCAGGGTAGGAGGGGGGTCTGTGGGGTGGTAAGGGGCCGGCATAGCTTTTCGGGAGTTCTGAAAAAGTGCCGTAGGGTAGGGGGGTCTGTGGGGTGGTGGAGGGGCCGGCATAGCTTTTCGGGAGTGCAGAAAAGGTGCCGTAGGGGGCAGTGGAGGGTCTGGGGGTGGTGAGGGGCCGGCTTTTCGGGAAAAGGGGGCCGCCGGGGTAGAAGGCGGCTCTGGGGTGGTGATGGGCCGGCACGGCTTTTAGTGAGTCAAAAAAAGGGGTGGTAAAAGGTGCCGGCATAGTTTTCGGGAGTCCGAAAAGGACCGCTGAGGTAGGGGCTGGCGGGGTGGTAAGGGGCCGGCATAGCTTTCGGGAGTGCAAAAAAGTGGCCGCTGGGGCAGGAGGGGGGTCTGGGGGGTGGTAAGGGGCCTGAATAGTTTTTCGGGAGGCCGAAAAGGGGCCGCCAGGGGTAGGAGGGGGTCTGTGGGGTGGTGAGGGGCCGGCATTGCTTTCGGGAGTCCAAAAAAGGGGCCGCCGGGGTAGAAGGCGGCTCTGGGGTGGTGATGGGCCGGCACGGCTTTTAGTGAGTCAAAAAAAGGGGTGGTAGGGGGCCGGCATAGCTTTTCGGGAGTTCTGAAAAAGTGCCGTAGGGGTAGGGGGGGGGTCTGTGGGGTGGTGAGGGGCCGGCATAGCTTTTCGGGAGTGCAGAAAAGGTGCCGTAAGGGCAGTGGAGGGGTCTGGGGGGTGGTGAGGGGCCGGCATTACTTTTCGGGAGTCGAAAAAAGGGGCCGCCGGGGTAGAAGGCGGCTCTGGGGTGGTGATGGGCCGGCACGGCTTTTAGTGAGTCAAAAAAAGGGGTGGTAAGGTGCCGGCATAGTTTTTCGGGAGTCCGAAAAGGGACCGCTGAGGTAGGGGGGCTGGGGGGGGTGGGGGGCCGGCATAGTTTTTGGGAGTCAAAAGGGACCGCCGGGGTAGGGGGTCTGGCGGGGGTGGTAAAGGGCCGGCATAGGGGAGCGCAGAAAAAAGATTCCGTAGGGGCAGTGGAGGGTCTGGGGGTGGCGAGGGGCCGGCATAGCTTTTCGGGAGTGCTGAAAAGGTGCCGTAGGGGTAGGGGGTCTGTGGGGTGGTGAGGGGGCCCGGCAAAAAAGCTTTTCGGGAGTGCTGAAAAGGTGCCGTAGGGTTCAGAAGGCGGCTCTGGAGTGGTGATGGGCCGGCATGGCTTTAAGTGAGTCAAAAAAAAGGGTGGTGAGGGTCCGATATAGCTTTGGGAGTGCTGAAAAAGGTGCAAAAGGGATAGGGGGTCTGTGGGGTGGTGAGGGGCCGGCATAGCTTTTCGGGAGTGCAAAAAAGGTGCCGTAGGGGCAGGGGAGGGGTCTGGGGGTGGTGAGGGGTCGGCATAGCTTTTCGGGAGTGCTGAAAAGGTGCCGTAGGGGTAGGGGGGTCTGTGGGGTGGTGGCAAGGGGCCGGAATGGCTTTAGGGGTATCAAAAGTTGAAAAAATCAAAAAAAAAATTCAAAAAAAAAAAAAAATCCAAAAAAAAAAAAGTTAGAAAAATCCAAACAAACCGAAAAAAAATTCATTCAAAAATTCAAAATATATTCATAGAAAAAAAGTTGGAAAAATCAAAAAAAAAAAAAAGTCAAAAAAAAAAAAAGTTGAAAAATCCAAAAAAAAAAAAAAAAATTCAAAAAAAAAAGTTCCAAAAAAATCAAAAAAAAAAAAAAAAATCCAAAAAAAAAAAAAAATTCAAAAAAGTTCCAAAAAAAAATCCAAAAAAAAAAAAGTTGAAAAATCCAAAAAAAAAAAAAAAAAAAGTTCAAAAAAAAAATCCAAAAAAAAAGTTGAAAAATCCAAAAAAAAATTCAAAAAAGTTCCAAAAAAAAAATCCAAAAAAAAAGTTGGAAATATCCAAAAACCGATACGCTATCCATGTATTCCATATGAAATTAATTAATTTTGTTCAATCAAAGTCTAATTGATACGTTCTATACACTGTTGCATATTAACATGCAGTTATGCAATTTTCACTGCATTACATTATGTAGATTGCAACGACTTAACGGTCGTTTTACATCGACGACGTTGCAATAACCATTTTTTAGATTTTAATACGAGCGTTGCGAAATTGTTCGAAGTAATTACATGTAATGATTTGCATTCCATGAATAATATTAAGCGATTTAGATTTTTGTGCGCTGTCAGTGAGAGGGTTAATTTTATCGAGTGCCGCGTATAAAATAAACCACACGATGCGTTGTGTTGTAAAGTCACACTTTAGACCGGTTTTATTCGCACTCTGCGTCAAGAACAGATCTACGGAACCGGAATGGAGAGATTCAAAATACAGAAAATGGCGGGAACGTTCGCGTGTGATCGATTACCGAGCTGACGGTCTGCAACAGTCATTTTATTACACTAAAACACCGAC
>JAGVSN010000135.1:0-10958 GCA_022651745.1 Parapsyche elsis
TTTCCGCACAAGTTTTTAAACAGTGTTTTCAATTTTGTATATTTTCATAACACTTCGATTCCACGTGCAAAATATATGGAAATGCACCAACATAATTCATTGCCCTCGCTTCGATTCATAAGATTTTTTTTTAAAAGATAAGGTCTGTCAATTCTACAGATTGGGTAATGGTGGCGTGACCGTGAGCGGCCTAACTCACTTATTTTTTGAAATTCAATGTAGTCCATTAAAAAAAAAAATACGACTCAAAGCGCCATCTCGATTGAATGTGTCGTGCGTCGATGTTTATTCAACACACATCAAACGTCACATGTTCGAATATTTGCCAGCCATTTTGCAAATAATACAAAAAGGCACACTCCCACGCACACATACATACATATATACGTTCTATTGAATGTATAGAGGGCCTTTAGTGTGCGCCTTTTCGCAAGATGGAAATGTGAGTGGGTGCAGGACGCGCGCGCAGTTAACACATTCACCGCGACATAAAAAACATAGAATAACGCGTGGTGCTCAAATTCGGTAGTGTCCTGAAATCGTCACACGCTATAAATCTATTTATAGACAGGGCGCGTGGCCTCGAACTTGAAGGCCAACGCTTTAATGCACCCTACACGCTCGATCAAACTTTTTACGTGAATACGTCTGTACGCGGACCAGTTCGAAAACGGCGGTACTACGTTTGTATGGGCATACATTCCGACACTATAACTTTGTTTATACATATGAAGTTTATATTCAACTCATTTCTACAATTATTTACAAAGATTTATAAGGACACACATAAAATAAAGACACTTTCCATTTACTATTTGGTTTTCAGTTTTTTTGAAGAAATAAAATAACATATGAAGTTTATATTCAACTCATTTCTACAATTATTTACAAAGATTTATAAGGACACACATAAAATAAAGACACTTTCCATTTACTATTTGGTTTTCAGTATTTTTGAAGAAATAAAATAACATATGAAGTTTATATTCAACTCATTTCTACAATTATTTACAAAGATTTATAAGGACACACATAAAATAAAGACACTTTCCATTTACTATTTGGTTTTCAGTATTTTTGAAGAAATAAAATAACATATGAAGTTTATATTCAACTCATTTCTACAATTATTTACGAAGATTTATAAGGACACACATAAAATAAAGACACTTTCCATTTACTATTTGGTTTTCAGTATTTTTGAAGAAATAAAATAACATATGAAGTTTATATTCAACTCATTTCTACAATTTTTATTGAAGATTTATAAGGACACACAACTTTCCATTTACTATTTGGTTTCAGTATTTTTTGAAGAAATAAAATAAAATGTTTATATTCAAAATAGACACTTTCCATTTACGTTTATATTCAAGATTTATTTAAGGACACACATAAAATAAAGACACTTTCCATTTTACTATTTGGTTTTGAAGAAATAAAATAACATATGAAGTTTATATTCAACTCATTTCTACAATTATTTACGAAGATTTATAAGGACACACATAAAATAAAGACACTTTCCATTTACTATTTGGTTTTCAGTATTTTTGAAGAAATAAAATAACATATGAAGTTTATATTCAACTCATTTCTACAATTATTTACAAAGATTTATAAGGACACACATAAAATAAAGACACTTTCCATTTACTATTTGGTTTTCAGTATTTTTGAAGAAATAAAATAACATATGAAGTTTTATATTCAACTCATTTTTTACGAAATTTATTAAAATAAAGACATTTCCATTTACTATTTGGATTTTTGAAGAAATAAAATAAAGAGTTTATAAGGACACACATACAAAAAAGGACACACATAAAAAGACACTTTCCATTTTACTATTTGGTTTTCAGTATTTTGAAGAAATAAAATAACATATGAAGTTTATATTCAACTCATTTCTACAATTATTTACGAAGATTTATAAGGACACACATAAAATAAAGACACTTTCCATTTACTATATGGTTTTCAATATTTTTGAAGAAATAAAATAACATATAAAGTTTATATTCAACTCATTTCTACAATTATTTACAAAGATTTATAGGGACACACATAGAATAAAGACACTTTCCTTTTACTATTTGGTTTTCAATATTGTTGAAGAAATAAAATATTTAATATAAAAAATAGGCTCGCGACTTTGCTAAATTGTTACGCTGTTGTTATTATAACGCGCCATAGATGGCGCTTGTTTGCATAGATGCAACAACTGTAAAAACTATTAAATTTAATATTATTTTTCAGTACGAGTGATGAGAAACCGCTCCGTTGATATTCAATGGGCTTACACTAGTTGAGGAATATAAAGAGTAACGAAAACTGACACACACATACATCATATGAAATCGCTGTATGAGTTTGCGCGCTGTACAAACGATTCACGAAATCACGATAAACTACCACTATCAGTAAACCGATTTTAATAATAAACTCATCAATCCTATAAGGATTATAATTTTACAATCTCATGAAGATTAAAAATATTTAAGAGGGTGAAAATAATACAAAACGAAATTTTGCTCAAGAGTAAACTACCACTTCCAGTGGGCGGATTTTGATCAAAACCTTATAATAGTTTTGCTGGAAAAACCTCCCAAAGATAGCAAAAAATTAGGTAACTTTCCAAGGGAAATACCACTTCCGGTTGACGAAAAATTTTGAAAACCTTATGGATTGTAATGGCCGGCAAAAAACGTATAAATATGAAGTTTCAGTGTGACAGGATAAACGGTTATTGAGTTATAGCGAATCTACACACATCCGCCTAACACACAGTTTACAGACATACAGACACACACATAGACACACAGACACACACATAGACACAAGCATACAGATATTTTCCAAAAATCGTGAAAACGTGATCAGGAGATAATACCTGATACAAATCAGTCAAAATCTCGAGGTCGAATTTTCGCACGATCACAATTCTTTATCCGATATGGATAAAGTAAAAAGAAGTTTTTATTCAAGTGACAGAAATCTTTAGCTTTATAATTACGAGATCAATATTAAAAATAGACACATGAAAAAAATATAGAATATCGCGACAACTCAATAGTTATGATATTTTCCGAAACAGGTCGTCAAACATAATCCTGGTTGATCAAGACATTCCGGACAATAGAATATGGAATCCTTCCTTTCGTGCGAAATTGTCCAACAATATTTACACCGTTTTCTTTTTTTTTTTCCAAGATCGTCTTTTGGACAAAAAATCGGAAGATGCGTTCCTTTTATTGATACTATAGTTGAAGATGGTGGAGGCCCAAGTAATTTTTCTATTACCCCAAGCCTAAAATCATACAACGTCATCTTCTTCTCGTTTTGGGAATTATATAAATAAAAAGAATTTAGCAGCATTGTTTGAATAAGGTGAATTCCTAATTTCTTATACCATCTTAAAGTTTTACGCCTGCATGGATAATAAGACATCATCTGATCATGGTAATCAACACCAGCCATGAATTTATTGTATTGAATTACCATTTTCGGCTTTTCGGATGAAATCCCCCAACGATTGGTTGCTTGTGTTGTTTGGCCGTCAAATTCCGATGACAACATCAATACCTCTCGGCGGTCTCTCCATTTTGTTACACATACACCTTGTGCAACATATTGAACGACCCCTACGGCCCGCCGACTTTCTTGGGCACGCGGGCTTCACGTCACATATAGATCTGAGCCTCACCTCTCGCAACCTACCTTTCGACGAGCGAGTGGGGAGGTGCACGCTGATGCGTCGACTTCCGACCATCGTCTAATTACCTTCGCAATCGGCAAGGCCGAACCCCCGACGGCGTCCAGCGTCCTTCCTCCGCTCTTTAACACCAGGGCGCTGACTGGGAGAGCTTCAGTCGTAGACTCGGAGCGCTCCTGGAACATGCGCCTCTAAACTCCCAAACCGACGACCCCACGCCGAAGCGGCGACTGTTCAGGAATACCTGACAGATACCGCCGAAAGCTGCCTGGGCCGTCGGCGTCCCCGTCGCCCCCAAGATTCCCCATCGCCATGGTGGTCTCCGCGCTCACCGAGCTGCAGAGATTTCAGGAGGGCGCGTCACGCCCTCCAAAAAGGCGGCGCACTCGCGGGCCGGATGACGATCTGATTGCCGTCCGTACTGCGGAGCTCCGGGGGAAGCGTAAAGCCTACCTCAACGGTATAAAACCGCCAAAACACAGAGTTGGCGTTCCTTCGTCGATCTCGCTACAGGCGGACGGAGGAAATGGGTACCTGCGTACTACATGGTGCGCAGGAACAGGACGGGCTGTCGGGTCCTTCCCTCAACGCTGAGAACCCCAGCCGGGAGCCCTGCGCCCGTCTCCGCATCAGATAGTGGAAACGTACGTGGACGCCCTCACGATGAGTGACGATACGTCCACGGACACTATCGAGCACAGGCAAATCAGGTCGGAGGTTCTCACCGGCCCGCGGACCGGCGCGTCCGCTGCTCTCTCCAGAGAGGAGAGGTGGAGGCCGCCTTCGGCAGACTAAAAAATTCGGTAAGGCCCCTGGTCCCGACCGCCTTGACAATGAAACGTTGAGGCGGTCGTGGTCGGCGGCCGGACCGAACTCCTCACTCTTTTCCAAAGATGCGTCGAAAGAGGCATCTTTCCCACCTGCTGGAAGAACGGTCTCCTGACCGTCATTCCAAAGCAGGGCTCCGATAAACCCCCGGACGACCCGAAGGCTTATAGACCCATCACCTCCTCCCCGGCCTCGGCAAGGTGTTGGAGAGGCTGATGGCAAATAGGCTGCTACTACCTCAAAAACAACCGCCCTCTGCACCCGAATCAATTCGGTTTTACAGCAGGTAAGTCCACGGAGGACCTTCTGTCCGCTATCCTTACCAAAGTCGAGGATAGCAAATAAATACGTAGCAGCCATTATGCTAGATATATCAGGCGCCTTTGACAGCGCCTGGTGGCCGGGTGTCCTGAACGAGCTGAAGCTCCGAGGGATACCCGACAATCTCTATCAGCTCTTTCAGAGTTACTTTTCCGACCGAACGATTAGCGTGGACATCGGTCAGCGGGTGATAACACGCCCGATGACGATGGGTTGCCCGCAAGGCTCGATTCTTGGCCCCTCCTGTGGAACGTCTTGTTCGATGATATTTTCACAATCGACGTCCCGGAGGGTGCCAACTTTATGCATACGCCGATGACGCGACACTGGTCGTTTCAGGCCAACACCAGGAAGGCCCTCGAGCAGAAGGCCTCCCAATCCCTAATCTCGTTACTAAACTGGAGCGAGCGGAAGAGACTGAAGTTCGCCGCCAACAAAACCCTCGTTACCTACCTCCAAAGGGGCAACGCTACCATGCGGAAACCCTCTATCCTTTTTCGACGGAGTCAAACTGCGTGTCGAATTAAAAAGACCCGGTTCGACTCCTCGGCCTCCACCTCGACGGACAGGGCAGCTTTGCCCGCCACGCGAGGATTGCGGCCGACGCGGCGACCCGCGGCTTTGGCTTCATCTCTCGTCTGGCGGGTTCTGACTGGGGCCTCGGATGGCGAGCCCGTAAACTCGCCTACGAGGCGATATTCATCAACAAGGTGGCCTACGCAGCAGGCTGCTGGGCTCACCGCTGTCACCTCTTCAGGTTGAGATCCCCACTGACCACCGGTCAGAGGGAGAGCTCTAATCAACCTGACCAAGGCATACAGAAGTGTGTCTACAAACGCGCTTCAAATAATCGCCGGTACCCTCCCGCTAGACCTAAAATTCCCGTTGTCGCGGCGAGATTCTATCATAAGAACTCTCGCCCGCTACAACTCCTCGACGTCACGTGCGATCCCACGGGATACACGTTGGCAAAAGTCAAGACTGCAGTCAACGGGGCCGCCATCGCCGCCTGGGGGCGAGGTGGCTGGCTTCTGAGACGGTCACCACACCCGCCTCTTTTCCCGACAGTCGAGAAGCGATTGTCGGCCAGCTGGTTTGAGCCCGATCACTGGGTATCTCAACTAGTGACCGGGCACGGGGCATTCAATGCGAAGCTTTTCAGCCTCAAATTGCAGCCTTCGAAGCCTGTCAGTGCGGGCACCCCTGCAAAGTGCAGACCACATGCTGTGGGTGTGCCCGCTCCTGAGCGAGCCTAGGAGGGTCTTGCACGAGAAGCTTGAAGCGGGCGCGAGGTCGCTCAACCACGAGGACCTCGTGTCCTCCCCGCGGGCCTTCAGGGCCTTCCGTCGCTTCGCGACTTCCTTCGAGACTTAGTCTCCAACCTCCCGGCGCCGAACTCCGCCGAAAACCGCCCGCTCCGGGCTCAGCCCGATACGTAGCGAGGCGAGGGGATTCCCCGTCCCGCCTCTTCCATAATTCTGGCTTTAAGCGTGGTGTTGTAAGTGCACAACAATAACATAAACAATAAGAGTAGGTCGTCGGCTATAGCGGTCGACGTCAGGACTACTAACACCACTGTACGCCAGCTTAAGACTAATTTAACAATAAATCTTAACCTAGCAATAGAAGTAGTTGGACTAAACTAACCTAGTTATAACCGTAAATATAGTTCACTAAACACCCGCGACCGGCAGGCTTCCGTCCTCGCAGATCGGCCCGCTCGTTCTCGAGGGTGGAATCCTCCCGGGCAGTCTATTAAAATCACTCTTTTGCAATGGGGCTGGGGAAGTATTTGCAAAGCCCCCTACATATTAAATACCGTGACGAGCGAGCACCCTCCGCATAGAGGAGAGCTCGCGTGGCGCAACAAAGTACAGTTTTAAACTCATGAGTCCCTTCGGCAGAGCGTAGTCCCTTAGGCGTCGCTATATACGAAGGTGGGAAAGAGGTGGAGACGCAAAACTCCAATGGGTCAAAGACTGTTGTCCGTCATGTCAGATTCCTTAGGTTTGATTTTCTTATCCTTTAATTCCTCCGGATTTTCTTTTCTGTTTGATTTTAATGTTCCCGTTACGTAAGTTCTTTGTGCTAGCAAATTCTCTGCTAGAGGAACACTGGTGTAATAATTGTCAATATATAGGGAGTGACCAACTCCGGTTCTTCCCTGCATCAACTTGTGCACAACTTTATTGGTGTGACCTTTGCCACCTACCTCAAGATCAGCAGAACCACCATATATATGTATCTTTAATGCCAAACCATTTGATTGACCCAACATATACAGCTTTATGCCATATCTTGCTTTTTTCCCTTTCATGTATTGATGAATAAATGGTCTCCCTCTCCATAGAACCAATGACTCATCAATGGTCAATTCTTTTTTGGGAGCGTAAATATTATCCATTTTGTTGTTGAAAAAATTTATTAGAGGATTAATTTTGGCTAAAGTACTTGCATCATCATCGTTATTATTGAAATGTAATGTTCTTAAAATTAATAAAAATCTATCCCTAGACATAAATTGAGAAAATACTGTCAAATTGAAAAGGTAATGTTTTTTCCAATAATCACTTATACGATTCAATCGTATAGTCCCCATATGTAATAATAATCCTAGCCACACTTGAAAATTTTCTTTTGTTAGATCTTTCCAACGTGTTATGCGACTATTATCTGATTTGGAATATGCCAATACGTTTATTGCATATAAATTGGATTGATTGATGATAAGGTTATAAAAATCACTATCGGCTAATAAATTGAAGTAATCTATTGGTTCATTCCCAGAAACAGCAACTTTTAATCCTGGTCTTCCTGTAAATGGAATCTCCTGTTGCTGTACCGAAGTATTTGACCATGCTCTTGAAGTTGTGGGCCGATTGAATGTAGCATTAGAAGTTGATGGTTGATCGAATGCATCGGAAGATGTAGAATACTGATTGATTTCAGCGGCTGAAGGCGTGATCGGTACTGAATGGGTAGATTCTGAATGATTTATTGGGTCAAAATGGTCAATTATATTACTAATTTCATCGTCGTCACTTTCGCTTTCAGTATCAAGGTCGGAGTCAATTTCGAATTCGCTTTCTGTTCCGTACTCATCATCAATATCTACTTCTAGTCTGGGACGCTTTGGTGGGGGTGGACCACTCATTTTAGGGCAGGCTTCTAAAAAGCATAACATACACATATTCAAAAACTTGGTGTGGGCCGAAGTCCTGACAGCCAGTCCCGATGAGCCGTGGTCCCGCATATCTGCTACCATCAAAACGAAAAATCAAAAAACCAAATTTCGTTCAACAGTAAACTATTACTTCCGGTTGGCGGATTTTTACCAAAATCTCATTATCTCTAACACCTTACTTGAATAGATATGAAATTTCTGAAAAAACTGAAAAACATCGAAAACCAAGAGTTACCAAGTACTACTTCCGGCAGGAAAATTTAAAAATAATATTATTTTGAAGGTCATTGTTTATTATACTACATACATATGTACATACAAAAAATAAAGTAAAAATCGACACTTTCGTGAAAAATTCTATTTTACAAATTGTTTGGCGGGTATAAATGAGCCCGTGGATACAAGGTTGGGCTAAGTTAGGTTAGGTTAGAATATTCTGTAGAATGCGGTGTTCTAAATAATATTCTGTTGCATCAATACAAAAAAATGGCGCACGCTTGGATTGGTGGAAGCGGGGAATTTCGACTTGGTTAGATTTAGATAATCGGGATTTTGGCATATCGGGATTTAGGATGTCGGGATCTTTTAAGTGTTACAAACATTATCTTATTCACGTTGAGTAATAATGTGAGTAAAAATTAAATTACATATAAATAAAAAAATATATATTTAAAAAAAAAGTTGCATACGTGTGTGTTGCGCTTTATGTGACGAAAAAATCGACAATCCAGAAACGATCGACCAACCCACGCCACTTCCTGGCGAGCACTGATTTTTTCGAAATTGAACGCGCCTGGCGCGTTCTGCGCGTCGCGAGCTAGCATCGAAGAACGCGCCAGGCGCGTTTTCAGCGTTGGACGTGTTAATATTCATTCGGTTCTAGGTCGACCGCGAAAATCCTCAAAGGGTCCTCTTTTATTCGTAGGCCCTCAGACGAAGGGCCCGAAGGGACCCACCGATGAACCGAAACGCTCGTTGAACCCACAGGCGATCGTCCTATTACACCCTCATCCAGAGTCAGTGGAAATAAAGACAAAACCACACTTCCGGACGAATTTTAACCCGATCGTTGTAATGAGATCGACGCGACATGGGAACTGTTCTATAAAACCTATGCCGCACTGGAAATATTTCTTCTTGTAAAGGTTGAGTATTTGATATCGAGCGTTGCCTTTGTTTTACGTCTCTGCCTGACCGGTGCGTCATGAATATGATGTAATAGTACAACTGAATGTCGAGCCGAAGTGACTAACCACGGACTTTTGGTCTTATACGCATTTAACTTGAAATTCGTCATACATTGTTATTTTCTGCACATTTAGCTAAGATTCGGTACAGTCCAGAATGAGTCAGAGATCGCGACACATAACCTCCAGCCTCTCTTCCCCTCCAGTCACAAAGTTGACGCTGACCAATCAGGTTAGTGCCATCGGGCAACAACCGATGACCAATTGCAATCGACCCAGGGATGCTAGCTGTTTCCCTCTCGCCTCTCTAGCCCCTTAAGTTTATATATGTATGTACATAGATGTAAAGGTCAGGAACAACTCCTCCTCCAGTCATACTCTTCAGTCAAACAACTAACCCATACGGATGTATAATTTAAATCATACATCTGATCACTCCCAAGTTGACTTTCATACTACTAACCGGTATAGCGACTTGCTATACCGTTAATTACAAAATTTCCGTATCGCACCAAAACACAAATCTTTATATTTTACCGTAATGTGCCACCAAAATGAACCATTGTGAAATCAACAAACAAACGATCTTCATAACATCAGGTGCTGTTTTCTCATTTTTCTCTGTTCCTCAACCTCCAGCAATACGCAACAAAACCTTTTCCCTTTTTACAAAAATTTCCCGTCTTTTTGAGGGAAAAAGGGAAGATCCCCGTGGTGAAACCTTTCCGTTTGGAGGAAAAATGGGTTCGGGGGGGGAAATGACTTTATCCATATTTTGAGGAATACAAAAAAGTAAGAAAATTTAATTTTTTGCGGTTAAAAGGCCCCCAAAACCCCCAACATCTACTATCGGGCGTTTGAGTGGGGGTTTTAAAAAACGTTTTTGGAATTTTCAAATGGAAAAACCCCTTTCGCGTGGTTTCAAAAAAAAAAATATTTTGGATAATGTGGTAGAAAATTTGACAAGATCCCAAACGTTTGGAAAAATTCTGTGGTAACGGGGAAATTTTTGTTTCTCGGAAAAAAACCCCTTTCGTTATGATTCAAATCAATATCAAATTTTTTTGCTGAAAAGGGAAAAAAAAATATTTAAATTTCGCCGATGACGATGTTTGGAGAAAAAACAAAAGGCACACCCACAAAAAACACAACGCCCAAAAGCGTTTTCCGAAAACGAAAACTGATCGAATCAAATACCCAAATCAAAAACTCGGGTGTTTTGCCCTTAAAAATTTTTTCCATTGTTTGGTACGGGTATTTCAACTGTGGTCCCGACCCATTGGTTAATGAAATAAATAAAATGGGTCACCAGGTGGTCAGTTCCTCTATCATTTTTATTGTAATGAAGATATTTTAAAAAATTAAAGCTCGAGATATTTCACATTTCCCTTTTCTTCAAGCTTCAAATTTTTTCCGTGAGTTTGGGAAAAGAAAAAGTTTGGTGCCCCGGATCAATAATTGGGTTAAACATTAATCCTGAAGAGGGCTGTTTTTTGCACCTTATTAACATTTTTCCAAAAAATGGTTTTAAAAAAATTTTGCATCATTTTGCATTGAAAAAAAAATTTTAAATTGGGAAGATTGGGGTCTTCTCCCTTTATAGATAAAGATACTATTTTACGCTTTGCTGATCAAAAAATAATAAATGTATTTTACCTCAAAAAGTTTTCCTTGCCAACCCCGTACCGGGGAAAATTTTTTGTGGGCCCGGGGGTTTTTTTTT
>JAGVSN010000136.1:0-10615 GCA_022651745.1 Parapsyche elsis
ACTGATTTGGATCGAGTATCATCCCCTGATCACGTTTTCATGATTTCTGAAAATGTCTGTATTTCTGTGTACTTTGTGTGTGTGTGTGTGTCTGTATGTGTGTTTTCTCCGAAACTATCAAGTCTATCAAGCTGAAATTTCATATCTATTATTTTGACGAAAGGTGTTATAGCCATAAAGAATTTGGTTAACATCAGTCAACCGGAAGTAGGGTTTTTTTCTTGTAGAAAATTCTAAAATTCCTTAACCACAAAATATTTCTGAAACGGCTCGAGCGATTTTGTCGAAATTTCATATCTATAGTTTTAACGTTAGCTGTAAGAGATACTGTGATTTTCGTCAAAATCCCTCTTGCAGAAATGACAGTTTACTCTTGAACGATTTGTTGTTTTTTATTTTTTTCGGCCTTTTAAATATGTAGTATCGTCACAATATTGTAATGTTGTACTCCTGAAAAAAATTGCTAGTTACGAAAAAATAAATCATTAAAATCAGTCAACCGGAAGTAGGGGTTTTTTTTTGTCGAAAAGTTTACCACAGAATATTTCCGAAACTGCCCCGGCTATCAAGTCGAAATTTCATATCTATAGTTTTTACCTTAGCTGTAAGAGATAATGTGGTTTTGGTCAACATCTGACGACCGGTGGTGGCAGTTTTTCCTATTTGAATATATGCCGAAGATCGTATTTTACATACGCGCGCGCACTCAACATAGTGATCTCATGATATGTATGTATGTATGTTGGTTGGTGTGGTGGTGTGCATGCGTTTTATTTACTTACGTACTAAAAAAAATTATTTCGTTACTCTTTGTATTCCTCAAATATATGGATAAAGTCATGGGTTGGCCACACCCGAATTTTTTTTAATTTTGTTGCATACTTTTTGTTTTTACTTTCCCATTTTTTCACCATGCACCACACGCTCCTGAAAGTTCGCTTTTCAGATTTTTTTTGAACTACATGATTTGCCAATATTTCCATTCACAATGAAGTTCTCAACTGAGTTGGACATTAATCAAAAGGTGAATTTGAAGAAAAGTATAATTGAGCACTTGCAGTGTCTTCACGAAGGTTTGGATCTATTTCAACTATTGGAATTGAATGGGTTATTTCACCATATGGAGTATCTGGCGAATATAATGTAAACGTGGCGTCAGACTTAACTTATGCAGAAAAAGAAGAATTAATCGGGATTTCTTCTTGCTTAAGTAAAAATATCAAAACGTTCCAATAGATAACTTCAGGATTTCTCTCGAAAATAATTATCGTGCAATTACAAATAAGGCGTTGAACATTTTACGTCCGTTTTCATCATGCTTGTGTTAATCAGTCTTTTGCTTTTCATCCTTAAAGGCAATGAAGTCAAAATATCGGTCGATACTTATTAATATTGATAGTGAGATGCGCGTGAGTTTGTCTACCATTCGCCTTTGCTATGATAAATTATGTTTCCACCAGGCTCTCAGGTCTCCCATTAATGACAGATATTACGTGTGTAAGACGACATCACCAGCTAATCATTAATTTGACAGTTGGTACACCCCTCGGGCCTATCCTAACTCTGGCAAACTCGCGCAAGTTCCAGATCTGGCAACCCCGCGCAAATCAACCCCTACCGAGAGTTTCAAACTCTCGGTCATTCTCATCTCGATCAGCAACCAGACCAGACCTTCATCTCAAACCCCTCACGGTAACCCACCTTTTGAAAACTATTCAACTCAACCTCACCCGAGAGACGACTTCTTCGTATCTTCGAATACGGAGAAGACGTGATCTTACATTGGCGCCCAACTCGCGGCACGTGATGTTTGAGATACGTCGTTGACAAGACCACCCACGTAGAAGATGCAAGCGCGTACGTGCGCACACGTGGTCAACGCAGAGCTGAGAGAAGAATCCGTTAGTCGATAACGATATATCGACCCCAGTCACAAAGATGACAACAACGGTGTCCATGATGCGGGAGATGATGAAGGCGGTGAAGATGATAGCAGAACTGCAGAAAAAGCATGCGGCAGAGATAAAAGCTCTTTTGGCGCGACAAGTGACGTCGGCCACGGGCATCGAAGAGGATGCTGAGCAAGGACGAGCAGAGATTCCCAACGCGGATGAGGCCGTCTTGCCAGACCTCGAAGAGGTACCACATTCCTTCTCCACGAAGTCGACGTTGGATTCAACGAGCCCCGTCACCCAGGAATCGCCGTTGGATTCGTCGAGGACCACCGCTGAGAGTTCTGGGCAAGGACGAGCAGAGATCCCCAACGCGGATGAGGCCGTCTTGCCAGATCTCGAAGAAATGCCGTGTGCCATCTCCGGCGAATCTATGTCGACCGCGGACACCAGGGAGGATGGACAACAAAATGGCGTCGTCACGTTCATCCCAAGCGACGTTGCTCAAAGATCTCATGCGATGAAGATCCCACGCGACGCTGCTCCAAGACCTCATGCGATGAGGATCCCACGCGACGTTGCTCCAAGATCTCATGCGATGAAGATCCCACGCGACGCTGCTCCAAGATCTCATGCGATGAAGATCCCACGCGACGTTGCTCCCAGATCGCATACGATGGCGATCCCACGCGACGCTGGCCCCAGCTCTCAGGCGGCGTCGACCCCGGACATCGGAGAGGATGCTGAGCAAGGACGAGTAGATATCCCCAGCGCGGATGAGGCCGTCTTGCCACATTCCATCCCCAAGAAGTCGACGTTGGGCTCATCGAGCCCCGCTGAAGAATCGTCGAGCACCACCAGGAAGAGTTCTGGACACGGAGGAGCCAGAACCCTCAGAGACGTCCTCGTCTTGTCGGCCAGTGCCGAAGCACCAAACACCGTCACCCAGGGATCAGCGTTGGTCTGGTCAGTCAACAACCTGAACATCTTCAGGCTAGGGGGAGTGTTCACCGCGACCGTCGTAGCTGCTGCAGAACACCTTTCCAGATGCAAGTGCGAGGCTGCCACCCCCGTCACCTTCTGGGCAAGAAGGAGCCGGGGACGACGCAAGTAGTTTCCACCAGAGTTCGAGCCCCGGTACGAGGGCGTTCACTAGGTCTCGAGGGGGAGTATGTAAGACGACATCACCAGCTAATCATTAATTTGACAGTTGGTACACCCCTCGGGCCTATCCTAACTCTGGCAAACTCGCGCAAGTTCCAGATCTGGCAACCCCGCGCAATCAACCCCTACCGAGAGTTTCAAACTCTCGGTCATTCTCATCTCGATCAGCAACCAGACCAGACCTTCATCTCAAACCCCTCACGGTAACCCACCTTTTTGAAAACTATTCAACTCAACCTCACCCGAGAGACGACTTCTTCGTATCTTCGAATACGGAGAAGACGTGATCTTACACGTGTAAATATGTATGTATAAGAACGTGGAAGGAGAATTATGGAAAACGATTATTGTAAAAATGATTGTTATAATAATTGTTACTCAATGTTATAATATTTTTCTAAACTCATAATTTTTATCAATAAAATTTGACATCGTGGCTGTCGTAAAACATCGTGGCTGTGTGGATGTGTAGATACCAACAAATTGTTTTGTTTTCCATGCCTTATTTTCGCTGGTGGTGAATCTGCTTTGTGTGAATCGGGTGTGGATGATTTAGCACATTTGTCAATTAAAATTAAGAAACATTCTTCCTCTCAAGTGCACATATTAAATGAAGTGCAATTGGTATCCATCGGCCGTCAAGATATACGTAAGTCGATCGATTCTGCATATCGCAAGACAATAAGGGAGTTTAATGAACGAGTCGACCGAAATCGGTATATTTTAAGTCGATTAATCGACTGTGTAAAATTTTGTGGTGCATTCCAACTTGCCCTGAGGGGTCACGATGAAAAAGAAACTTCCTTAAATCCCGGAATTTACAAGGGACTAATAAATTTTGTTGCCGAAATAGACCAGGCCATGAAGCAACATTTGTCCAGCGCGTCAGTCTTTAAGAGCACATCGCACACCATTCAGGACGATATATTAGATGCGATTTTACAAGTTTGCAGGGAAGAAATCACAGTACAAATAAGAAAATCTGATTTCATTTCGATTCAAGCCGACGAAACAACAGATCGTTCTACAAACCAACAGCTTGTCCTAATAATCAGATATGTGTATTTGGAAAACATATATGAAAGGTTCTGGAAGTTTATGTGTCCAAAAAATCATTCTGCACAATGCATAGCAGAAGAAATAATTCAGGAGTTAGATGGCTTGAAAATAGAGAAGGATAAGCTGATTGGACAAAGCTACGATGGTGCATCGGTTATGAGCGGAAGCATGGGAGGTGTTCAAGCCATTCTGAGAAAAAAGTTCCCAGGTGCATTTTATATCCATTGCTATGCACACCAGCTTAATTTAATTTTAGAGAAAAGTGCGTCCATAAATAGCACAATTAAAAACTTTTTTTCTCATCTACATGCATTCCCGAACTTTTTTATAATTAAAAATATCCAGTTTTATTTATTTTTAAAAAACTTATAATTAACGAAAAAAGCAGCTGGGATAAACCTTGTACATCCGTGGACTCGTCCAGTTGCAATGAGAAAAATGTCACTAACTCACTAACTCTTTGGATCAGCTCATCTTCTGCCCACTGGGCCATTTCATCGATTCTGCATGCAATCGTATTATAAGTGAAATCGTTTCGACTTTTATACTTCTTTCTTGCTCTTATCATCAAACATAACTCCAACCGTACATTTTATTGGTGGTAGCAGTAAAGACTTGCCAATTGTAAGCGGCTTACTAGTTTGCGCTATTTGCAAACCAATCAGGTACGAGGCGTGGAGAGATTTTTCATTAATGCTGGTGTAATGCGAAAACTTCGATTTCGATGACTTAAGCTGTTCCAGTTGTTTTTCAAAAAATTCCAGTGGCTTGTTGCATATTATTTTTACTTTCCCATTTTTTCAGATTTTATTTTTAAACAATTTAAAAAAATCACATTCTTCGGAATCTGAAATTTGAACATTATTCACATTCATATGATCAATTAATAATAATGTGAATTTTCCCATAGAAAAGCGCACCCATTCATTGTCGCAGTCGAAGGTTTTAAGAAACAGAAACATGAAAACAATCCAAAGCCCGAAAACCCTGAAAACAATCCAAAATATAATTTCATATTTTAATACAACGAAAGTGGATTGTATGTATGTACATACGTACATTAATAAAAATAATAAGCCAATTTTAGAGCATCGATAATAGTGTTAGAAACTGTCTTGGACCAATAGGTATAAACAACATTATTCGCATTAGTATGATCAATTAATAGTACGATCTGATGTTGTGTGTACAATATGTTTCTGCCCGAGTAGAGTTCTGCGTGAGTTCCCCGCGGAGATTAGCGAGTCCTTTGAGTTCCAGCGAGCATCACATCAAAAATTGACTGATTTACATTATGTATCAGTGTTCTTCTATATCGAGCTGCAATTAATCCATACATTTTTATGATAAATATGTATAGAGTGTATTGGTAGGGGTATGGGTAGTAATACAATTATTCAATCGTTGCTCCATAACTACAAGTAATATACATTCGTAACATTATTCGTTCGGACAAATATGCAAAATGTTTTCATTGGAAATTTTACTGATGGTAAAATAAAAATAGTTCCAGTGATATAATCACATAAATTCACATTCATCATATCCGATAATATACATATGTACAGTCAGTCTCTTGGTCATTCAATTCATTATTATCGTAATCAAACATAGAACTTTTTTTTACAGAATAATTGGGAGAGAGAGGCGTGGTTGAACATCAAAAATAAAATATCAAAATTATTCGCATTAATATGATCAATTAATAATAATACCATTGTTGACGATCTGCTGTTGTATGTACAATATGGTTCTGCCCGATTAGAGCTATCTATATAGCATAATGCTCGGTTCTAACTTTCGTAACGTTGGTTATTAGGTAATCCATTCTGGCAGCAATGTCGGCAAAGTCAATCAGCAACAATCCAATGGCTTCTAATCCAGTGGCTTCACTGTTCTAACCTCAAATTGTAATCGTATCAGCTTTCATGTAAGACCGGTTCGTCTACGACTCTACATAGACGAATGGGCGCTTCGCCGAGTGTGACTCGTGTATGTTTACATTGGTTTAACCTGAAGCGGTCAGATCACTTTGATGGGCGTTCCGTCGTCCACGAATTATGACGGCTGATACTGATACTGATGCAGATACATTAGGTGCCTCGCGAGTCGCAAGTGACGCTGTTTAACATCAACTAAATAAATAAATTAATTCTTTATTTTTATATAATATAGACTCAAATGACTACACGAAGAACTGAATGTGATCGGATCCGAGGTTCAGTTGGTTGTATTGTTTCCGTTATTGCGACGAATGAAATCCATTTTGAAGAATGATTGAATTAAATTTTAACCTCAAATTGTAATCGTATCGGCCGTCGTAACTCGGAAATAAGAGTGCCGAGGTATTGACGTCATAATTGCATACAAACGAGTGACCAGTCGAGTGTCAACCGAGTCTTCAAAATACGACGCATCGGCGTTTCTCGTCAATAACTTCAATGACATCTGTCAAACGTTTGATCCGCCGCGGTTCCGAAGCGTCTGAGCAAGAATGGACAAATGGCGAGTCACACGCAGTGACCGTCAATATATTAACTATCCAGGATCGAGTTAACTCGCTTCATGGGACTCCTCCTACGGGGCGGGGCTTCAGCGCTACTCAAACAGTTTCGATCATTCGTCTTTCGGTCTTTCGGGGTAGATCTTTATTTATTTTATTTAGTATTTAGATCTTTCAAATGTGTTGCGACATATCTCCCAAATGTGTCTGGCTCACTTTCTGGTTCTGATGACAAAATTTTTTGGATGCTATCTACCAGTACTTGCCGATTGTTTATTAAATTTTTGCGAATTTTTTTCGTAGCTGGTGCTTTAAATACCAAAGAATCATTTGATGGCTTTGTTCAGATACCTACAACTGAATATAAATAAATGGAAAGAAGCAGCTAAAACTTAGATGGTGCCAGAAATAGTTATTGTCTTTAAACATCAATTAGTGCTCTGTTTAAAGACAATCAATTCTGACTAGTTTAAACCTGGTTAGCATTCATCGTGCTATGACCTAGCCGGGTATATAGTTGTTACGACATGTTTTGGTCGTTTCCCCTCCTTCTATTCACCGGCGTGTCGTTGGAGAAGAAGCAAGAAGTCTTGGTTGAACGCTCATGCCGGGGCTCCACCGCGAACGGAACTAAGCGATAAGGAGGTGATCGGGGCTAAACCGAAAAGGAGCTAGAAATGGCACTGATGAAGTGAGTCTCCACTGAAAAATTTGTAGGTTATAAAGAGGTTAGTGTGGTGCTGAGAGTCGGTCAATCAACCCTTTAACTAAATTCGTCAAACGTAATCGCAACTACCTTGGGTAATTCCCTCTCAAATGTTACCTGGAAGTCGTCTGGGAATATCGAGTGCGTACTAGCATATGCTCGATCTCCCACCCCGATAACTACTTGCGGTAAATCCGTTTATTATAAATAATTTATTACGTATAAATAGAGCACAATTTCGACTGTGTATTATATTTTTACTGCCGCCCTAAGCCCACTTAACGTAACTGACAAAATTACGAAAATGAGTTAGATGTGTTTTAGGTGTATGGGGGTGTATTCTTGCAATTTTTCATATCAAAATTAATGTTTCTTCATCCAAAAGTGACTTTTTTTTAAACTATTAAATCTAACGTATCTGCATAGTATCACCAATACTTATAAAATAACGTATCCAACATTTACATAGCAAATTCAACGTATCTGCGTGCACATACGTTTTTTTTTCGTCTAAGGATAATGCAGTTACGTTAGTTTAGCTAGTTGATACCGAAGCATTTCGCTTAGCTAAAATAACGCAACTATTAAAATACATATGATTTTCTAAGAAAATTTCACGTATAGCACTTACGTTATTAAAATTAAGTAGATTTTCTACAAATTTAACGTAAGTGTAAAAAAGTGACGTAACTACTAATGTATTCTTTTTTTTTTTTTTTTTTCCTTAGAATTATCAAAACACAATAGAAAATAACCTCATGCAAAAAAAAAAAGTTTAAATAAATCAGTAATATATGAAGAAAAACACAAATTTAGAATAAAACTTTCAAGTCCATTTATCTCGATATTGTTGTTTTGTCAGTTACGTTAAGTGGGCTTAGGACGGTAGTATAATATACATATATATATATGTATGTATGTACATAAATATTTAAAAAATATATATTGTATGTCTGGGACTTAATATCCACCGACCGGCGGTAGTTTACTCTTGAATTTTTTCTTTCTTTTATTCGACCTTTTAAATATGTATTTAGAATCTTCATAATATTGTAATTGCTTTCCACCGCTCGAAACTCGTAACCAATCGGTCGACACAACGAGGCGGGCTATGAACTTTTCCATAATCAACATCATATAATTTTTGAATTTTTCCTAGTCGATAAAAATCCATAAATTTGGATGACTTGTGCTGCTTCCAAAGTGCAGTTGCAATTTTCGAAAACGGGCTTCCGCAAAATTATTTGTCCTAGCGCGGGAAAGCTTTTTACAACAAAACTGTTAATTTTAAAAATATAAGCGTCGATCTATTATTTTGTCGCGTAAATGACGGTCGCCCAAATGATTGTGTCCGGTGTAATGTGTATTTTCCTTGCAGGTGAAAAAACACGACAGGCTGCCCGATACAATATCATCGTCTTGTGAATACAACCTGAAATCACTTAAAAAGACCTGTGCTAAAAATGATGAAATGGCAAGACTGCTTAGTTGTTAAAGTGGAAGAAGTTTTACTAGACGATTTAGTTTGGGAGGATGAGAATTTTGATAACAATTTACAACTGAATAAATCACCCATTGATGACGAGGGTGATGAAAAACAATCGAGCAGCATAGAAGAAAAATATTCAACAGACGTTTCATATGTTGTCTTAAAGAGTGATTTACTTCAAAACTTTTTTAACAGATGTCATATTTGTATGATTTTTTCCCAGTGTGAATGCTCATATGTATATTGTCTGAAATAGTACATTGTATGTATGTAAATATGTGTGGTGTTTTTTTTTTGCACAGTTGCGACAATAGACTAAGAAAATTTTATGGATTTAATGTAATAATATAATGCAGGTGTCGGCAACCTATGACCCGCTGGTCACCAAGTGCCCCATTTGAGTTCCGCAAATAAAGTATGTATAATATATTAAAATAGTGCACAAGATTATGTATGACCAAAGTGGCAGATATTGCGGAACGAGGTCAAAAACTGTACAATTGTTTTTGGAATTTTCTATAAAATATACACGGAAACACGTTTATATGACGAAAATTTTTGCCTGCGGTGCATTATGAGCATGTTTCTCAATATTACTGAAATTTTCGTCAAAACTAAGAAGCTAACAAACATTACCCACCAAAAATTTTTGGTTGACGTTGCCGACCCCTGATATAATGTATGCAAATGTTTATAGATTCGATACATATTTATTTATTTATGCGAATTTCAAAATCAACAGTTTATTATCTTATAATATGTATCACAAATTTTCAACTGAATTGCTTTGATTTGACTCGCAGTATTATTACAAATGTTTTTTTATCAATATTTATGTTGGTTTTAAGCGCTGATTTTCATAACTGTTTTGTGATGAGATGGTTGAAGAATGCTTGAAATAAATCGTACATATATATGGATGAAAAAACTGGTCACTGACACGTAATACGGCTGAAATAATACGAATCTTCAATGTCTGAATCTAAAAAAATGTAATTGCTTCAACTTTACTTTATGATATTTTATCGGAATTATTTCGAAATGTTGCATTTATATACTTTAATAATTATTTACTATTCCATAATATATTTATATTTGGTGCCAATTTTAAGATCACACAAAGTATTTAGATTTTTGATCACACATTAAGTCGCCATCGTTTACTTTATTTTAAATAATATGTTTGGCAGCAAGCGATAGATTTTAAATGTGCTTAGCGATTGATTGATGCGTTGTTTAAATAATAATTATACCAGTTGCAATGATATCAACATTTCAAACAATCCCAATTAATAATCTGAGTGTCTGTAGGTCGGGAACGCTGGACGCCCTACCGTTTCATTGAAAATTTTAACTTTTATTTTTTTTCATAGTTACCGCTGTTGTTTGCCCACTCATATGTCAATAATGAACGCCAGTTGATTGGTTATTTCTCCAATGAAAGGTCTCTTCTTTGGGGGGGTGGTGGCCTCATTTGAGAGTGTGGTGGCCTCATTTGAGGGTCTTGAGGAGGCAGTATCTGACTGGATAGTGACTCCTCAAGGCGGGCTTAACATCTATTCTATTAATTTAAACATTCTGATAATAAGGAATCAAAGAGTAATATTCTTTGAATACCCGTGAAACTCGTCGAGTTACTGGAAAAGAAAATTTTTAAATAGCTTGATAAATTATTTGTTAAATCTACTTTGTATTTTATGTTGTTTTCAATCTTATGTGAAATATACTTTTAAAACTTAAAAATGTAATTTTTATTGTCTACATCTATATATAAATTCAATGTTTGTTTGTTTGTCGTTCCG
>JAGVSN010000137.1:0-10395 GCA_022651745.1 Parapsyche elsis
ATCGGCACCCTACACCTTCTTCGGATGGTTTAAACATTTTTAAAAATACGGACTAGTATGTGTGTAAAACTCAATTAATTTTTGTTAACCCAACCTAACCTAACCTTACGCAAAAGTGGATTTTTTTCAAAAATATTGAAAAAAAATGCGTCAATCGATGTCTTTATTCCGGCTGATCGGCACCCTACACCTTCCTCGGATGGTTTAAACATTTTTAAAAATACGAACTAGTATGTGTGTAAAACTCAATTAATTTTTGTTAACCCAACCTAACCTAACCTTTTGCAAAAGTGGATTTTTTTCAAAAATATTGAAAAAAAATGCGTCAATCGATGTCTTTATTCCGTCTGAATGGCACCCTACACCTTCTTCGGATGGTTTAAACATTTTTTAAAAATACGGACTAGTATGTGTGTAAAACGAAATTAAATTTTGTTAACCCAACCTAACCTAACCTTACGCAAAAGTGGATTTTTTCAAAAATATTGAAAAAAAATGCCTCAATCGAAGTCTTTATTCTGGCTGACCGGTCCCCTACCCCTTCTTCGGATGCTGTTAACATTTTTAAAAAATACGGACGAGTACGTGTGTAAAAGGAAATTAATTTTTGTTAACCCAACCTAACCTAACCTTACGCAAAAGTGGATTTTTTTCCAAAATATTGAAAAAAAATGCGTCAATCAAAGTCTTTATTCTGGATGACCGGTCCGCATTTTCTGCGTTCCTACTAAAGCTCGGCCGGTAAGCATGCGGTTTCGCTCACTTTACGGGCGTATGAGCGAGATGAAGGATGCAGGCCCGAGCGATCCCGAGCAAGCGAGAATGCGAGGTTGCCATTGCTAGTCCCCCCCTCCCCGCACCCGCGATCTATACACGCCGCAGTGCGTCTGCGCAGCTTCCAGCTTCCGCTCGCTGTCTTATTGCTCTTCGCGTCGTAAGCTATGGCGCCTTTACCGCCCTTCGATTTACCCGCAAATTTCAAACATCGAGTGGAGACCATATCGGACGATGGGCTGACGATCAAACTTTTCGCGGGACTCCACAGCATGGCTGACTGCGAATCGTGGGTCGCTGAGTTTTCGCGCCTAACCTCGACCCGATATGCAGTAAAAAGAGGCAATTCAAGCGGTATTAGAATGGTGTGCTCGTAAGTTTCTTCAGTTACAATTATTATGTACTTATATGAAAATCTTATGAACGTGTGCGCTTATTTATACCTTAATGCCTATAAATGTATGATACAATTATACTTTTTTTTTATCTATTTATAGGAAGCTTTATATGTGTCACCACCAGAAAGCGTGGAACAACAATCCAAAGAGAAAGAATAAAAACTTAAATTGCAAGGCGTCAATTAGGCTGATTGTTAAATTTGACAATTGGCAAGCTCGAAAGAGAAACCTACACATGCGAGTAAGATACTTTAAACTCTTAAAATAAATTTTGGTGTAACCCGTTATTTGGCATGCATAGGAGAACTTTTGTAATTAACTAATTAAATTTCTATATTCGTAAAGATTAGTAGTATGGAATGCAATCACATACCCTTTTTCATGACATAGTTACAAATATCATTTTCAGGCCTCCACACATTCCTTCCATCTACCGTCCATTCTTCTCGCTGTGTCCAGTCCACTGCCATTTAAAGCCTTTTTAAATGTTCTTCCGCTATATCGGTCACTTTAGTCATGCTTCTTCCCATGTATCATTCCTCTTATCATCCCTTCTTGTTATATAACATGTTATTGTTTTTCAGGAAAATCTTCCGGGCATAATTTATTTAAATCTACGGCATTCCCACGATACACTCAGCGCAGAAGCACTGTCTGGATTAGCGCCCTCCCCCGCGGTCAGGTGGAGGTTTGAAAGCTTGTTCGCCAAGAATTTTGGAGTCGCAGCTGCTATACTGGAAGACAGGGAGGTACGAAAGAGTGCGGGGTTGTCAAGTGAAGATAACCACGCAAACAGTTCGGTCAACCCCAAACGCTCCTCCATCGAGTTTTGGTATAGAGTGTGGCTCCAAAAAAAATTTGGCTCTCTTTCGCTAGGCGAATCGATTGAGGTAACGTGCAGACTTCAGAATAGCGAATATGATATTTATGGTTCACATACTAATTGTTTTTGTTTATTTTTTATAGAAATTGGAAGAAGAGAGAAAACCTGAATACGAGAGAAATGGTGTCTATATAAAAATATGTCAAGAGCCATTTTCCATCGTAGTGGTGACTCCACTGATGAAGAGGGCCGCCAGTTTAATAGCATCGACACACATTATATTTATCGATAGCACTTCGTCGTGTGATGTTCAACATCACAGTATCACCTTCGTGCTAACGAAGTCTGTTGTCGGTGCTATTCCACTGGCGGTTCTCATCACCAAGGGTCAGAGTACTGTGGATTATACGTCTGCATTCACTCTTTTAAAGGAAGCTCTCGGTGATGTGAGCCCTCGATTTATTATGACAGACGATAGTAACGCAGAACGCATTGCCTTGAAGCACGTTTTTACTGATTCCAGGCTTTTGTTGTGCACATTCCATGTATCCCAAAGTATTTGGAGATGGCTCTGCAATGTGAATCAGCATTGCGTTTCAAAAGGGATAGGCAACATTTGTATAAATTGTTTAAAACTATTTTAACTTCCTCGACTCCTCACGAAGCTGAAGAAGCTTATAAAATCGCGAAAATGGACCAACTATCTTTGAAATACTCAAATTGGATTAAATACATAGAAAAATACTGGGAACGTAGGGAGGACTGGTGTCATGCATTCCGTGATGCATATACACACGGCAGCCAGACCAACAATTATGCTGAAATTACAGTACGCATATTTAAGGATAATGTTCTAAAAAAGATGTAAAGCCTATAACATTGTTGATCTTTGTGATAATGTGGTCACTCTTATGGAAGAACATTATATTGAGCGATGCGCAGATTTCGCTCATGGAAAAAATGATACAAATGCACGTGTGTGGAAATCGCTACTTAATAAAGCAGCGTACCTCACGAAGGACAACATCATTGTAATTGACAATTGCAATTATAAAGTTCCGAGTGAGAAATTGGATCAACTTTATGATGTCGACACTAATCTTGGATGTTGTTCATGTAAAACTGGGAATTTGGGAAACCCGTGCAAACACCTAGCCAGTGTTTGTTCATTTTTCTTCGATTTACATTCGGCTAAAGCCGACGATCGGTATGCTATGGCAGTTTTAGCGTTTGGTGACAAAGCGAAGGAAAAAACTTATTACAAACCACTTTCAGAGATAAGCGAACAGCCTTCCACTTCCAAATCCAACGAACTTGTCGAAAATGTATCACAAATAGGATTTCAAAATAATATAACATTGGCTAACGTTGAAGATATTGTAGAATTAACTACCTCGGATATTCCTTATGAGCGTCTTTTTAACGAATTTGGAAATCCATTTTTGCTCAAAAGAATTATATCTGCATTAAATAAGGTAAAAAATACGGCAGATTTGGAATCAGTCGTAACTGCTACCGAAAACAGTCTTACCGCGCGAAACAGAGCAAACAAAACCAGGATAAACGTTGGATCTGGGGCTTTAATGAGGAGAGCACTGGGGTCTTCAAGAGGCAACGAAAGGCTACCTTCTGGTAGTGGCCGGATGGTTGTTGGTTCGCAAGAGCACAGGGGTAATACACGTTCTGCTTCAAACTCAGGCTCGCGAAAAAAAAAAACCAAGAAACCTGGCTCAAAACGTTGCCGCAAATAGACCCAATGCATCTTCACATTAAAATCTCTTTTTTTAACTTTAAGGCCCTCACAAACCCGAGCGGGGTCGCTGCGTCAAACTGACGCCCCTATCGTCGTCCCATTCGCATTGGTGCGAATCAACGACGATAGAGGACATCAATTTGCTCGGACTTGTGGAGGCCTTTATCCTTGTTTTGTGAATTTTTTTTCTCACCCTTCAACTTTACCCGGTGGTCCCATTAGATTATTTTGATTATTATTATTAATTATAATTATTTTAGATTTATTTAATATTTTCTACTAGCTTATGTACATTATATTTTTTGAAATGAATGGCTGTTTCATTTTTCTTTGATCTTTTATCTGACTGCGAAAGTGCCATTGCCTACGACTTTATGTATGTATGTACATATATCAAAGAAAAAGCAACAAAACTGGCTTGGTGTTTAGCAAGTTTACATGAACATCCATCCAAGACATGTTGGTTTCTTATGCTTGATTCGTTTTCGCTTGGAACTTTGTAATTTTTTTGTAGTTTTCCGTGAGATACATTGTTATTTTGGTTGCGATGTAAATAGATATCTTGCATCGTACAATTTATTCTGTGACTGAAATTTATGAACCCTCGTTTTATTTATGCGCACTTGGGATTTACAGGTAATTCTAGGTTTGATTAATGTATGTATACCTAGACATCAGCTTCACTTGTGTTTCCAGTATTTATTTTATCACACAATTGATTCAATTTGTAGTATGGCCCTATAGTAACCATGATATGGTTTTGTCCTTGGATTATAGCCCGAGCTAAGCCAGACTTGAAGTTAGTTTATTGATAATTTTTAAGCTGTAAGAGATACTGTGATTTTGGTCAACATCTGACGACCGGAGGTGGCAGTTTTTCCTATTTGAATATATGCCGAAGATCGTATTTTACATACGCGCGCGCACTCAACATAGTGATTTCATGATATGTATGTATGTATGTATGCTGGTTGGTGTGGTGGTGTGCATGCGTTTTATTTACTTACGTACTTAAAAAAATTATTTCGTTACTCTTTGTATTCCTCAAATATATGGATAAAGTCATGGGTTGGCCACACCCGAATTTTTTTTAATAATTTATGTTAATTTCTTTTTTTATATTTATTTACTGTTTTAAAATGTCACTGATAAATGGGGAATTTATAATTTTCTTTTGCCTTCGGTGGGTTGGAAGAAATTTAAATGTTTTTAAATGATATATTCCGTTTTCTTTTAATATCTTGCAATTCTTATCACAATGCGATCTCCATATAAATTGTAGTATGTGGAAGATGTTCATATTAAGTCTTGTTTTGGAAATAAAATTCGTTCTGCGTTGTTGTCAGTCGTGATTGCCTCTCTACCAAAAAAAGCGGCTCCACCAAGAGCTTCTTTTAAAATTTTGAATGCATACGTATTTTCTACAATGTTTTTATTTAATCCATTTCTTCTCGTATTTGGGACAGTTAGTCTGTTATATATTATATATTATCTATTATCTGTTATATATCTTTGATTGTGTGTTATATTTCAATTTATTTAATGTTAAATTTATTTGATAGATATATTTCCTTTATTAGTTTTGATTTTATTACTCATAATTGAATCATATATGTTAAATGGGCTTCTTGTTATAAATCACAAAATAAAGGACTCTGATATTACTTGCGACTCGAATATATATTGGTCTTTTTTAAGTAATTGTGATCTTAGTGAGAATGTGGACAAATTCTATTCTATTATTTCAACAATAATTAAGAAATCTGTACCAATTTACTACTACTACTACTACTCGCCACTCTTTGTATCCTAAATGGTTCTCTAAGGATTTGATAAGCCTTATTCTTGACAAAAAATTAGTTCATAGGAATTATAAGCGGTCTAAGTCTGTCTTTGACTCTTGACTTTTCATAAAGCTAGGACCAATTGTAAAAAATTATCTAAAGAATGTTACAAATCTTTTATTAATAATGTTGAATCCTCTATTTCTAAGGATGTCAGTTATTTTTGAAAATTTATTAAATCCTCTAGAGCAAATAGTTCTAATTTACCTACTCATATGTGTTACAATGGAAAATCTGGAAATGATGATAAATCTATTGCTGAGTTATTTGCAGTATTTTTTCAAGATGTCTACACTAATACTGATTATTTGATTGATGAACATAATTTTCAATTAAAGGAACAGCTTGCTATTTCATCTTGTAAAATTGAATTAGCAGACATTGTAAAGAAAATAAAATCATTAAATACTAATTTATCTAGTGGACCTGATAATATTCCTCCATTATTTCTTGTCAACTGTATAAGTTCGATTTCTTATCCGTTGTATTTACTTTTCAATAATTCTTTGTCTTCTGGATTATTACCCAATGTTTGGAAACAGGGATTTATTGTCCCTTTAAAAAAAGGGCTGTAAATCTGATGTATGTAATTATCGTCCCATTTGTCTACTTTCTTCTATTCCTAAACTATTTGAAAGTTTAATTTTAGATAATATTATTAGACAGATTCAACCTGTCATTTCTCATTCTCAACATGGCTTTATGGCAGGTCGTTCAACTTTGACAAACTTACTCACATATCAGAAATATTTATTTGACTCCTTTGTTAATACATAGATATCAAGTTGATTCTGTATATACTGATTTTACTAAAGCATTTGATTCAGTAAATCATAGTATATTATTATATAAACTTAAAAGAATTGGTTTTGGTGGATCTTTTCTTAGTTGGTTAAAATCCTACTTAACTGATAGAAAATTATCAGTCAGAATTAACTCATCTTTATCTTCTCAATATGTTCCAACAAGCGGTGTTCCCCAAGGTTCACATTTGGGCCGTTTGTTATTTAATTTGTTTATAAATGATGTTATTGACATATTTGACAGTGTTGAAGTATTGTTGTATGCTGATGACATGAAAATATTTAAAACCATTACTGAGCCAAGTGACTGTTTAATTCTCCAAGATAATCTTAATAAATTGTATGACTGGTGTATTCTCAATAAATTGTACCTTAATCCTGACAAGTGTCAATCCATTACATTTAAAAGAATCACTAATTCTTTTCATTTTATTTATTCTATTAATGGATTGAATCTGCAGGTTGTTTCTAAAATAAATGATCTGGGTGTAGTGTTTGATGAGTGCCTCACTTTTAATGAGCATATAAATTGTATCTCTGAGAGGGGAATAGATTATTGGGTTTCATTTTAGAGTTACTAAATGTTTTAGAAATATTAATACCTTAAAATTATTATTCTGTTCACTTGTCAGAAGTAAGTTAGAGTATAAATAACTCTATTGTTTGGTCTCCCTCTTATTTTATTCATTCATATTCTCTAGAAAGAGTTCAAAATAAATTCTTAAGATTCATTATGTATAAATTCATGTATCTTATTGATAATAACTGTTATGACTCTCTTTTACTTAGCTTAAAAATGCATAAATTATCTGATAGAAGAGTTGTAAATGACTTGGTCTTCTTTTATAAAATTGTAAATTCTCTAATTGATTGTCCTGCTCTTGTCGAGTCTATTTTACGTTTAAAGGTTCCTGCACGTTTTACACGATCTCAATTATTGTTTGTTGATGAAGGTAATTCATGCACCAACTATTATGTACAATCTCCTATTCCTAGGTTGATTCGGACCGGCAATGAGTATGGGAATCTTTTGGATTATTTCTGCATGAGCATTCATTTGGTAAAACTGCTTTCTTTAAGAAGTTTCTATTCTTAGTTCAATTAAATTTTACTGTTCTTATAGTCATTTTTTTATATTTTTGTTTCTATTTATACATATGTACATTACTCTTGTATTCTTGTCTTTTTTTTGTTTATATTATTTCTTGTAAAGCTTTTTTTTTTTAGGCGTCAAATAAATAAATAAATATAATCATATAATACTCACAAAATCCACTATTAAACTTTTGGCCTCCGTAATGAGGAACTTATTGTATGCACATATTTAAATTCATATCAAATGATATATTGTTATTTATATGAGTCGCCTAGTTCAAATCCCGATAAGTCCACAATATATAAAAAACGAGGATAAAATATTTTCTGGTTCTAAGAATGTTTTCAAACGATGCCTTATACTTGAATTATTCCAAATACCGCCAAGTGCGCCGTAAAAAAAAATATTGAAAATCAGTGTTAGTTCCAAAACTGACAATTTGCACTATGATAAAAGCCATATTTATAAACAAACAACGATAAGTCCATGTTCCTAATCTCAATATTTTGTTAAATATCAACAAAATTAAGTTTAAATGAGTTTAAACGCCATCAAGCAAATAAGTCTGTAGCAGAAAAACCGCGTTTGCGAACAAATGAGTTTTATGGACTTATCGGGATTTGGAACTAGGCGACTCATGTAATTATTTTTTAATTATTTGAATTTTTTACACTATTGCATATTTTATTTTTTTGCTAAACTTATGAATGTCCCATTATAACATTGTTGCATTTACATGATTATAATACATTTGTTTTAACATTTCATTTATTGTATTGTATTTATTATATCAAATACATATTTATCACCCATTGCATTGAGTTATTTTATTGAATTGATTTGGGACAAGTGGGAGAGCAAAAAATTAAACAGTTTATTTGGTCATAAGTATTATAATCTTTAATTGTATGTAATTTATATTGTCAAAGCAAGTCAAGTACTATATGTACATATGTCAATTAGTTAAAGAGTGAAGACGGTGCACTTCCTTCGGGTCTACCACAATAGTGTTCACATTTTTAAAGCAAGAGTAAAATATTACAATGTATCTGTAATCTAGAAGAACCGATAACAAGTTAAAGAGTATTTGACGCTGAAAAGACTCGTGGACAGATGCAACGAAGAGAGTGCATCATACCTTGAACTTGAAGCATATATCGATGGGTTAGTGCACAGATACTGTATGCTCAGTTTTGTTTTAAAATATTGTAAGTGACATGTACATCTCTTTTGCGTGAAAACTATGGACGAAATGGACATATTATATATTTGAATAAGACATCTTCTCAAACGTACTATTTGGACATACAAGGCTTTTTAAACATGAAGGTTTGATGCAGATGGACGTTTTGTGTATGATGACTCAATTTTTTTTAAACTGGACACAATATCTGTGAATTAATTAACCCATCGATATGTTAGGTTATAACCGATTTGACAGTTCACTGTGACGTCAAACGTTACACGGAGAACCGTAACTGAAGGCGGACGTATGAGACGTGGTCGCATGGGTCAAATCAAAGACGAAGACATGATGGACACCAGTCTATACTGTGACTGTGGGGCTTCGCGACAGTAAACATTTTTGAAAAATACGGACGAGTACGTGTGTAAAAGGAAATTATTTTTTGTTAACCCAACCTAACCTAACCTTACGCAAAAGTGGATTTTTTCAAAAATAGTCTTTATTCTGGCTGACCGGTCCCCTACCCCTTCTTCGGATGCTGTAAACATTTTTGAAAAATACGGACGAGTACGTGTGTAAAACGAAATTATTTTTTGTTAACCCAACCTAACCTAACCTTACGCAAAAGTGGATTTTTTTCAAAAATATTGAAAAAAAATGCCTCAATCGAAGTCTTTATTCTGGCTGACCGGTCCCCTACCCCTTCTTCGGATGCTGTAAACATTTTTGAAAAATACGGACGAGTACGTGTGTAAAAGGAAATTAATTTTTGTTAACCCAACCTAACCTAACCTTACGCAAAAGTGGATTTTTTTCAAAAATATTGAAAAAAAATGCCTCAATCAAAGTCTTTATTCTGGCTGACCGGTCCCCCCTACTTCCTTCTTCGGATGCTGTAAACTTACGCAAAAGTGGATTTTTTTTTGAAAAAAATACGGACGAGTACGTGTGTAAAAGGAAATTATTTTTGTTAACCCAACCTAACCTAACCTTACGCAAAAGTGGATTTTTTTCAAAAATATTGAAAAAAAATGCCTCAATCGAAGTCTTTATTCTGGCTGACCGGTCCCCTACCCCTTCTTCGGATGCTGTAAACATTTTTTGAAAATACGGACGAGTACGTGTGTAAAACGAAATTATTTTTTGTTAACCCAACCTAACCTAACCTTACGCAAAAGTGGATTTTTTCAAAAATATTGAAAAAAATGCCTCAATCGAAGTCTTTATTCTGGCTGACCGGTCCCCTACCCCTTCTTCGGATGCTGTAAACATTTTGAAAAATACGGACGAGTACGTGTGTGAAAAAAACGAAATTTATTTTTGTTAACCCAACCTAACCTAACCTTACGCAAAAGTGGATTTTTTTTTCAAAATATTTTTTTCAAAAAAAAAAATGCCTCAATCGAAGTCTTTATTCTGGCTGACCGGTCCCCTACCCCTTCTTCGGATGCTGTAAACATTTTTGAAAAATACGGACGAGTACGTGTGTAAAACGAAATTATTTTTTGTTAACCCAACCTAACCTAACCTTACGCAAAAGTGGATTTTTTTCAAAAATATTGAAAAAAATGCGTCAATCGAAGTCTTTATTCTGGCTGACCGGTCCCCTACCCTTCTTCGGATGCTGTAAACATTTTTGAAAAATACGGACGAGTACGTGTGTAAAACGAAATTATTTTTGTTAACCCAACCTAACCTAACCTTACGCAAAAGTGATT